>VMDO01021181.1:0-35942 GCA_007922755.1 Pedetes capensis
GGAAAGAAACTTGAAATATAGTCCATTAGCTTTTTTTGCAGTGACAGCTAATTTTAAAACTAGGCTTATGTTTCTAAGTTTTCTTGTTTTCTCCCTGAAGCAAACATGTCAGAGTGGGTTACTGTGGCAGGTTACTCATATAGCTTTTTCTCTTATTACAAAATTGGAATGCAAAACATTAGGAACCAAACCACAAAGATCAGGCACACTGCAGATAGATTGGAGGAGATTCAGAGAACAGAAAATGCTTTGTGTAACAAGTCTTGGTCACCAAAAAATAAATAAGAGGTGTTTGGTTAACTAAGACTCCAGAAAATAATACACATTTTAAAGATAGTTTTGAAAGAATCAAAGAAATACAACACAGGGAACTTACTCCAAATCAGGTATTTAAAATATAACACATTTTCCTAAAGAAATCCTAGGTTCTGAATTCTGAAGCAGTGATAAATGTTTCTATGAGTTCAAATTCATATTTTAGTTCTGGTCCATTTAATCGCCAAGCCTTTCAAGAAGATAATGACATATCAAATATTCACCACTAGTATTTGAATGAACTTGAAAATAACTATATCAATTATTACCACATAATAATGGAGAAAGCAAAGTAACTATGAACATTTTTAAGAGCTGTGATTACCCCAGCCCCATGGCTCTTTGATTCTCACTTCATTATGCTGAATGACATTGTTAAGAAGTATTTACATTTCTAATTTACAAAGGCTAAAACTAACAAATGCACCCCTTGTACACCAAAGGTGTACAATAAATGCTGAATTAAAGTTGAACATACAGAAGTTGATTTCCTTAGGAAATTTTACAAGTCAACTTGCAATGAAAATATTATTTCTCTGGTCCCTCAGGTTTTCAGGATAGCCACTATAGGAAATACATAATAAAAATAGGCTGTTTCAAGACCCCGAGCAGGAAAAAGAATCAAAAAAGACCAGCAACTAATATTTCCTATAAAATTCCTAAAAGAAAGTTTTACATTTTGTCTGTTACTCCCATACCTACGCAAGTGAACACACATACACACACACACACACACACACACACATGTGCATGCACACACACTTGTATACAAGGGCACCAATTTAAACTTTGCATCACCTAAAAATAACCAGTACAGAATAAAGTTGGCAAAACCGCGCCTACAACTAAAAAGACTATGTGAAAAATGTTCCAGGACTATATTACTATTTTACTCAAACTTTCAATTTATACTGATAGCAATACCTATTTTAATATGAAACAATTTGTTTCATTTTAGCTCTCAATCCTGGAAAAAAATTTAATGGACAAGTAAAGCACACAGTTTTCTATTTCTTTCCTCTTCCAAGTGGAAAATCTGTATAGTAAATACATAAGGTATTCACAGTATATTAAGCCACTGAAAGTGGAATGAACTAAGGTCTTATTATTACTCCAAGTATTATGTGTGGAAGTGCATCAGCCTCACATTGGAGCTGGATAGAAAGACAGAATCTAAGGAACTCTCTCAAACCTCCTTAATCAGAATCTGCATTTGAACAAGACCTCCAAGAGATTCATGTGTACACCAGTGTCTGAGAAGCATCCAATAGATGTGTATATAAATGTATTGTTGAGCAAAAAAGTATGTATATATGCATGTTTTCAATTATATGAAGTCCAAGACAAGCAAAATTAGCTAATATTTAGAAATAATTGTGTGATAAAAGTCTTAAGAAAAGCAATGGGGGACTTCCAATTTCTAGTACAGCATAAATGTGTGTATGTGTTTGTGTATAGATACACATATATACACATATAATATACATGCATATATATATATACACACAAAATAAATAATAATAATTATACAATGGACGGGAGGTAGGGATTAGGAATATTTTACTATAAGATACTTGCCCTACCCATGGGGATTACAGTGTTACTTGAAAATAAACTTAGATTAGCTGCAAATGTATACTGAAAACTCTAGAGCAACCATTTCAAAAGGTTTTTAAATGATGTACCAAAAAAGGAAAGACAATACAATCATATCATGTTAGTTAGCTTTCTATCACTGTAGCAAATACCTAAAATACTCACCTTACAAAGAGAAAAAATTATTTTCGTTCACAATTTAGGAGGTTTTAGTCAATTATCAGTTATTCCAGTTGTTTTGGGGCCTGTGGCAAGGCAGCACAATGTGGTAGGAGTGCTTGGTGAAGCAAAGCCACTCACTGGGTGGCTGGGAAGTGAAAGAGATACAGGAAGGGACAGGGATTGCACTGTCCTCTTCAACAGTATACCCTTACTGATCAAAAGATCTCCCACTAGGCACCATCTTTTCAAGGTCCCATCAATTCCTGATAGCACCATACTAGAGAACAAGTCTGTACCACACAGACCTTTGGGGACACTTATCCACACCACTGACCAATGAAAATGCTCAATTAAAGCCACAAAAGAAAAGGTGCAGAAGACAAAAACAGGAACAAAAAACAGGAACAATACCTAGAATATAATAACAAAGACAGAAGATACCAGTTCAAATAAATCAATAATTGCTTTAAATAATGTCAATGGTCTAAATATAACAATCAAGAGTCAAAATGGATTAAAAAATGCAACCCAACTATATGTTGTGTAAAAGGAACTCATTTTAACGATGAAGGCACCTGACACTAAAATTGAAAGAATGAACAAAGACATACCATACTTACACTCATCAAAAGAAAGCAAGAATAAACCAGGCACCATGGTGCACACCTGTAATCCCAGCCAACTCAGGAGTCTTAAGGCAAGAGGATCACAAGTTTGAATCCAGAGGCAACTTTAGCAACTTAGAAGGACTCTATCTCAAAATAAAAAGGAGGGCTGAAGGTGCCGCTCAGTGGAACAGCACTTGCCTAGCATGCACGAGGGCCAAGGCTCAATGTCTTGCTCTTGTTAGGTGTCACCGAGTTGGTTTCCAATTTATAGTGACCCTATGTAAAACAGACGAAACACTATTGTCGTGTTTCCCTGCTATTCATAGGGTTTTCAATGGCTGACTGTTTTTTAGGAGTGGGTTGCCAGGTCCGTCTCCCAAGCCTACAGCACCTGCTGTTCCCAGACGGTCTCCCATCCAAGTACTAACCAGGCCCGACCCTGCTTAGCTTCCAAAATCTGCCAGGATCAGACACCACAGTGGTATGGCTGCAGGCCTATGTCTTAATACTTGCCAAAAAATATATATTTATATTAATTTCAGATAGTGCAGACTTCAGAACAAAGAAGGTTATCACAGACATAGAAAGATATTACATGATAAAACTCAATACTTGCTGGGTGCAATACTGCACACCTATAACCCAGGCGATTCAAAAGGCTGAGATAGGAGGATCCAGAGTTTGAGGCCAGAGGCAGCCTGCATAGGGAAGCGAGACCCTATCTCAAAATTAAAAATAAATAAATAAATCATGGGCTGGGGATGCAGTACAGTGGTGGAGTGCCCCAATATCACAAAAGTCAATATTCCAAGAAGACACAACAATCCTTTATGTGTATACATCTAACAACAGTGTCGAAATACGTAAGGCAAAAATTGATAGAACTGCAAGGAAAAAATAGATGAATCCACTATTACAGGTGGAAATTTTAACATCCCTGTGACAGAAATGGGCAGACCCAGCAGGAAGAAAATCAGTAAGAACACAGCTAAACTCAGAAGTACCATCAATCGACTGGATGTTATTAACATCGTAAGCTGCGTCATCAACAGTAGCAGGTTATACAGACTTACCAAGTTCACATAGAACATTACCAAGGCGAATCACATTCTGAGACATAAGACATAACTGAACAAATTTAAAAGAATAGAAATTATGCAATGCCTCTTCTCAAACCACAATGGAATTAAACTAGAAGTCAATAACAGAAGGATGGTTGGAATTCGCCCAAATACTTAGAGACTAACAACACACTTATAAATAACATATGGATCAAAGAAGAAATATCAAGAAAAAATTTTAAATATTTTGAGCTAAGTGAAAATTAAAATATAACTTATCAAAATGAGATGCAGGAAAAAAACAGTGTTTAGAGGGAGATTTATAGCTTAAATGCATATAATAGGAAAGAAGAAAGATCGACCTCAATCATTTAAGCTTTCTTCTTAGGGAATTAGAAAAAGAAGAGCAAATTCATTCCTAAGTGGAAGAAAAGAAAATCAAAACAGAAATAAATGAAATTGAAAACAGGAAATCAATAGAGAGAAATCAATGAAAGCAAAAGATAGTTCTTTGAAAACATCAATGAATTCAATAAGCCTCTATCAAAGCTAATTGGGAGAAAAAGAAGACACAAATTCCTATTATCAGGAATAAATGGGGAAAGTGAACATCACTGAAAGTCTCCTGGACATTAAAAGGATAATAAAAGAATATCATGAATAATTTTATGCTTGAAAAGTTGATAACCTAGATGAAATGGAACAGTTCCCTAGAAGGCAGAATCTGCCAAAACTCATACAAGAAGAAATAGACATTGTAAATAGTACCATAGTTATTAAGTAAATTGAAACATTTTTTTGTTTATAAATGTTAGTGGAGTACAGAGTAATAAGTCATTTGATATATCCATTATGCAACTATTAAATCAGTTTTGCTTATGCATCCATCATTTTATATCATTCACACAACAGGATGAACAAAAGATGAAGAAAAAAGTAGGAATTTTAATTAACATGTAATGAGAGTTCTATGCAACCATGTTATACCCTTATTGATTTTTCCATTTTCTCCCTTTTTTCATATATTCATATAGTTGCATCCTGTATTTTGTGTTTTTCTTCTCCCTCTTCACCTATCTGGAGCTGGATTTAGCTCAGTTGGTAGACGGCTGATATGCAGTCTGAGATCCCAAGTTTGATTCCCAGCACAGCAAAAATGGGAGAAGGATGTGGCAATCCATTCCCAAGGCAATCCTGAAACAATCAGCCATTGAAAACCCTATAAAGGTCGCTATAGACACGACTCCATGGCACCTAACAACAACTTCACCTCTCTACATTGTTCCTCCATTCTCCAACCTCCACTCCCACCAGCTGATCCCTTCCCCCCTCCTACAGGGTCCACTTGTAATAAATTGAAACAATTAATAACCTTCCAAAACAGAAGGCACTAGGCCCACATGTGTTCACTGCTAAATTCAACCAAATATATAAGAAATTATGCTAATTTTCTACAATTTCTTCAGAAGATGGGAAACAAGAGAATATATCCTAATTCATACTATGAGGCCAGAATTACCCTAAAAAAAAAAGACAAAGACATTACTAAAAAAGAAAACACACCAATATCTCTCATGAACATAGATTCAAAAATTCTCAACAAAATATTTCCAATTAAATCCAACAACACATAAAGGGAATTGTCCAGTATAACCAAGTGAAATTTATGCTAAATATGCAAAGCTGGTTCAACATCACAAACCAATTAATTTAATCCATTATATCAGCAGGCTAAAAAAGAAAAATCATGATATCAATAGGTACAGAGAAATTATTTGACAAAATCCAACACTGATTCATGACAAAAATTCTCAGCAAACTAGGAATGCAAAGTGTGTTAGTCAGCTTTTTATCGTTGTGACAAAATATCCAAACAAAACAAATTATGGGAGGAAGAATTTCTTTTGGCTCACAGTTTCAGAGGTTTTGGTTCAGGGTTAGCTGGCTCCATGTTTCTGGGCCTGTGGTGAGGCAGAGTATCATGGTGGAAGGGCATGACAGAGTAAAGCTCCTCAGGCATGGCAGCCAGAAAGCAGAGACCCTGTGCTTGTGCTGGTGGACTTCCTCCTTCCCTTTTTATTGCATTGGGCCTCCAGCCTACTGGGTAAGGGCTGCACATTTGCAGGGCTGGTCTTCCTCTCTTAGTTAATCCTCTCTGGAAATGCCCTTACAGATACACTAAAAAGTGTGCTTTACTAATCTCCTGGGCATCTCTCAATCCAATCAAGTTGACAATCGAGATTAAGCATCACAGAAGGGAATTTCCTTAACCTGATAAAGCACATCTATTTTTAAAAATCTACAAATAACATCATACTTAATGGTGAGAAAGTTGAAACTTTCTAAGATCAAAAACAAGGCAAGGGTGTTCCTTCTCATCACTCCTTTTCAACATACTGGAAATTCTACATAATAGGATTAATCAAGGAAAGGAAATAAAAGATATAAAGATTGGGAAGAAAGAAATAAAATGCCTTTGATTACAGATGGCATGACTGTCTATGTAAGAAAATCCCAAATAATTAATAGGTGAACACAGCAAGATTACATTAAAGGTAAATAAAGGGAAGAAATTCTTTCCTATTTATGAGCAATGGACAAGTGGAATTCGAATTTAAAAACACATGATCATTTATATTAGCATACTCCCAATATTAAATACGAAGGACTAAGTAAATGGAAATAAATTCCACTTTCATGATGAGGAAGACCTAATAGTCTCAAGATGTCAATTCTTTCCAACTTGATCTACAAGTCCAATGCAATCCCAATCAAAATCATAGCAAGTTATTTTGAGGATATAAAAAGTATGCAGAGGCAAAAGACACAGAATAGCCACCATAATGTTCTATAAGAACAAAGGGAACAGATTGACAGTACCTAAGTTTAAGACTTACTATAAAAGTTTGGTAATTAAAAACAGCCAGTCATGGTGGCACACACCTGTGATCCTTGTGACATGAGAGGCAGAGGCAGGAGGATCAAAAGTTCAAGGCCAGAGGTAGCCTGCGTAACTCATCGAGATCCTGTCTCAATAGAAAATATAAAACAGGGGCTGGGGATGCAGATTTGAGGTAGAGCACTTGCAAAGTATGCTTGAGGCCCTGCGTTCAGCCCTGCAGTACCAAAAAGAAAAAAAAAACAGTGTAGTATTGGAAAAATCATAGACAAATAGATCGGTGTGACAGAATAAAGGGCCAGAAATAGACTCACATAAATACAGTCACATAAATATAGTCTTTGACAAGGAATTACAATTAATACAATGAAGAAAAGACAGTCTTTTCAATAAATGGTGCTAGAACAACTGGACAAACACATGCAAAAAAAAAACTGAATTTAGGATTGGATGTGTAGCTCAGTAGGTAGAGTGCACAAGGCCTTAAGTCAAATCCCCAGCACTGCAAAAAAAATATAGATACAGACCTCCCATCCTTAGCAATAATTAATTTAAAATGAATTATAGGCCTAAATGTAAATACAAAACAACTCCTAGATATTGTTGTTAGGTGCTATCAAATCAGATCCAACTCATAGTAACCCTAGGTACAACAGAATGAAACACTCCTTGACGCTGTGCCACACCCAGCACTATGTCAGTGCTTCTCTGCTATTCATACGATTTTCAATGGCAGATTGCTTCAGGATTGTTTCACCAGTGGGTTGCCAGGTCCTTCCCCCATTTTTGTGGTGCTGGGGATAGAACCTGGGGCCTCAGAGAGAGCAGAGCAGCACTCTACCAAATGAGCTAAAACCCAGCCCAAGGAAGGCAACATAAAAGGAAACCATGGCCTCAGGTATGGTGATGACTTGTTAGTTATAATATCAAAGATATGATCTATATGAAAGGAGTAATTAATAAACTGGATTTCATTAAAACAAAAAACTTCTGCTTTACAAAGGACACTGTCAGGCAAATGAAAAGTCACGTTATAGTGTGTGAGAAAATATTTGTAAAATAAATATTGAAAAAAGAACTTTCATCCAAAAAAAAAAAAAAAAAAAAACCTCCTCAATGATAACAAAACAGCCTGGCTTAAAATGGACAAAATATCTGAAGAGATATCTCACCAGAGGAGATACATAAATGGAAAATAAACATATAAAAAGATGTTCAATATTATACACCATTAGGGAACTGCAAGTTACAGCAAAAATGAGATAGCACTGCATACCTATTAAAATGTCCAAAATACAGAACACCAAAACCAAATGCTGGCAAAGATATAGAGAAGCAGGACCACTCATTCATGACTGGTGGGCTTGCGCAGTGGTACCACTGCTGTGGAAGTTGTCAGTTTCTTACAAAACTAAACATACTTTTACCATATGATCCGGCAATTAATTGTGCTCTTTGGTATTTACTCAAGAGACTTGAAAATTATGTCTACACAAAAAACTACACATAGATGTTTATAATAGCTTTATTTATTATATTGCCACAAGTTGCAAATCAACATGTTTTCTTAGTAGACAAATGGATAAGCTTTGGTACATCCAGTCAATGGAGTATTATCCAGCAGGAAAAAGAAACAAAGTGTCCAGCCGTGGAAAGACAGGGAGAAAACTTTGCTATTGTTAGGAGCCATCTCAACTCCAGTCATAACAGAAGGAAACATTCCTTGACACTGTGCCTAGCAGTATGTCAGTGCTTCTCTGCTGCTATTCATAGGGTGTTCAATGGTTGATTGTTTATGATGATTGTTTTTCAGGAGTGAGTCCTTTTCCTATTTTTGCCATATTGAGAATTGAACTCAGGACCTGAGAGTGTGCAGAGCAAGCACTTTAGTAACTGAACTAAACCCCTACCCAGAGAAAACCTAGATGTGTATTACTAAGTAGAAGAAACCAATCCAAAAAGGGTATATACTGTATGATTCCAATTACATGACATTTTGAACAAGGCAAAAGTACGGAGACAGTGGTAAGATCAGTGGTTGGCAGGGGCTGAAGAGATAAGCAGAATACAGAAGATTTGTAAGGCAGTTGAAAATATTTTGTATAACACTACAATGGTGGATGCAAGTCATTAGAAATTTGCCCAAACCCCCATAGAATGTTCAACATCAAGGGTAAACCCTATGTAAACAATGAACTTTAGGAGATAATGATGTGTCAACATAAACTTATCATTTGTCAAAAAAAAAAGTACGACTATGGTACAAGATATCTTAATAGCATAGGAAGTTGTGTGTGTGTGTGTGTGTGTGTGTGTGTGTGTGTGAGAGAGAGAGAGAGAGAGAGAGAGAGAGCACAAATGGGGTATATGAGAACTCTACTTTCCACCTAACTTTCCTGTCAACCTAGAAGTCCTATAAAAATAAAGCTTATTAATTTTAAAAAGAATGATTTCTTCACTTAAAATGATTCCATTTATTCTTAGAGCTTCCTGCTCACTCATACCTATGAATTCTACTTGGATATGAAATAATCATCTGAAATTCAACATGGCCAATACTTAATTCTTGAATCTCCCTTTCAGAAACCCCCTCCTTCTGCAATCTTTCATATTTCACTAAATGGCTACTCCATCCTCCTAGTTGAAAATCCTTGGCACCATCCTTGACTCTCATCTTGCTACTTTCCATTTCCAAATCATCAGGAAATTTGATCACTTATCTTTACCTCCAGCATTACACTACTTCAATTCAAGCCACCATAACCTTTCTTCTAATTAGTATCTTTTCTGTTCTTGCAATCTACTCCCCACCCATCACCCAGATAGATCCATGTAAAACAGAGATTAAATATGACCACTCCTCTCTTTAAAGACTCTGATTATAGGCACCAGGCGTGGTGGTGCATGCCTGTAATCCCAGCAGTTCGGGAGGCGGAGGCAGGAGGATTGCAAGTTCAAGACCAGAGGCAGTCTGCAAAACTTAGCGAGACCCTGTCTCAAAAAGTAAAAAAAAAAAGGGGGGCTGAGGTGCAGCTCAGTGGTCCAGCACTTGCAGGGCATGCAAGCACAAGGCCATCGGTTCAACCCCCAGTACAGAGAAAAAAAGAAAAGACTCTAATGTTTATCCTTCTCACTTTACAGTATCTCCTCATAATGAGATGAAGAGGTCTGCAGGATTTTCCGATCCTCTCACACTCCTTTTTGCTTCCCTGACCCTGTGCCTTATTATTTAACTCCATTCTGCTCTATTTTGCTATTCCTACCAAAATGGTCTCAAAAAGGTCACCCTTCATGATCTTTATACTTGCTGTTCTCCATGGCAAGAAAGCTCTTCCTATAAATAATTGGTTCTCTCATTTCCTACAGGTTTCATATTGACAGTAAAGTCTTACCCAGTCATCACCCTCCAACATACCTTGTTGTTGTTGTTAGGTGCCCTCAAGTCGGTATCCAACTCACAGCGACCCTCATAGGGTTTTCAATGGCTGACTGTTTCGGGATTGCCTTGGGAGTGGATTGCCAGGCCCTTCTACCATTTTTGCTGTGCTGGGAATTGAACTCGGGACCTCAGAGACTGCAGCACAGCACTCTACCAACTGAGCTAAATCCCAGCCCCCCAACATACCTTATCCATCCATAAATGAATACCTGTAGATGTACCCCCATTCACCTTCCTGGCTTTGTATTTTCCCCCAAAAGATTAACACTATATGACTTAATATATAGTATGCATACATATGTATATGTGTGTATATATAGACAAGCATCACTTAACAATGGGGGATATGTTTTGAGCAATGCATGTTTAGTTGATTTTGTCATTAGGCATGCATTATGGAGTGTATTTACATAAGCCTAAATGGTACAGGTCAATCACTCCACATGGCTTCTTGATGCAATCAAGAGACAGAGTAAACAAGATGTATGGGACTGCTGCCAAAGTAACATGGCATACCTTTTTAACAATACATTTTTATATGTGGAAGGAATATCCTCTTAAATAATAAGAAATATTGCATAGTAAATACATAAACCAGTAACATAGTCATGTATCATCATTATCAAATCATTGTATGTGTTGTACTTTTATACAACTGGGAATGCAGTAGGTTTGTTTACACATCACCACAAACCTGTGCGTAATGTGTGGTGCTATGATGTCAACATGCCTGTCATGTCACAGGTAATAGGAATTTTTTAGATAGACTATAATCTTATGGGACCACTGTCATATACACTGTCCATTGTTGATCAAAACATCATTATGTGGTACATAACTGCCAACCTCCCTTAAAAAATGTTCCTTCAGCTTTACCCATCTCTACCTTTAGATTTTTTTTCACTCATTTTTTCCTCTCTCTCTCTCTGTTTTTGTTTTTTTTTTTTTTTTCTTTTTGCAGTACTGGGGGTGGAACCCAGGGCCTCACGCCTGCATGCTGTGCAAGTGCTGGACCACTGAGCTGCACCCCCAGCCCATTTTTTTACTTTTTGAGACAGGGTCTCGCTAAGTTATGCAGACTGCCTCTGGTCTTGAACTTGTGATCCTCCCGCCTCTCTGGAGCTGCTAGGATTGCGCCACCGCACCGGCTCCTCTCTTTTCTTCTTGCCCCTACATTCCATTCTCTCCTGCTCACCTGTTCTAGTACTCTATTCCATCAATGATATTCTCCTAGCCTTAGACCTTCAATCACTCGTCTGGTCTAACAGGCTTTTCAGCTCTTTCACACATTCCCATTGTCTTGATCCTTTAAAATCTTCAAACTCCAGTCTTTTTCTTCCCTTTTCCTTTCGCTAACAATTTACCAACAAAAGTTTATTTTTACTGCATCCACATCCTGACCACTCCATTGCTCAAAGAAGTGTTTCTTAAGCAGAATGCACATCGAAATCTCCTGGAATTTTTTTCAGGTTCCACACCCTGAAATTCTGATTTGATGGGTTTATATGGGGGAGAGGCATTAAATCTAAGTACACTGCTTGAAACAACTACCTAGAAGATTCTGATGCACACATCAGATTAAGGACCACTACCTCAAATAGCTGCAATGTTTTTTTCTGGTCATAATAATAATATTCTACTAACTGAGGAATATAATTAAATCAACTCTCTGTGCTTGATATACACCAAAAACAAACAAAAAGAAAACCATCTGGTCATCAAATTCAAGTCCTATCCTCTCCACAGTTTACAGGATATGACACTGCCAGCTTTAAGCACACTCTGCACTTCAGAATTCGAGGGAAAAACAGAAATACAAAGAGAAAGTCTAGGTGAGGAAAGTTTTAGGAAGGAAGTTATAATCAAAATGGTTTGGTTTGCAATATTTTTTCAAAAATGGGCCTACAGGTCATAGCAGATATAAACTTCTTAATAAAAACTTTCATTGACTGCTCATTCTCCCTGAGTCTCAAATTTTATTTATAAAAAACATGCACTAACATAAAGTGAGATTTTTTGAGAGGAGTGTTAACGTTATTTTTTTAAACGTGACATGGAAAAAAAGAGCACTTTACATTTAGGCGGATAATGAAGAAATTAAGTGAAGGAAGAAAAATAGTGGTTACTAATGGCCAGAATGCGTTCTCTGCTTTGAAGTCACAGAAACCTACAGTGACCAAGTAGTTGACCATGACTCATTTTTAGACTAAAGAATCAATTCCATTCTTTTCCAAAGTGAATGATCATTTGCTTATGATATTCTGTCCAACAGGCCAACCCACTGAGGGTTGAAATGGTGTGAGAGTGATGAAATTGAGTGGATCTGGTGAGGAGCAGGAGGAAGTTAATTCCTGTTAGGAGCCAGACGTGACAGGAAGCCCAGTGATCCCAATGGAGTTGAGATAGATGTCAAAGATAAAATGGCAGAAATGGTTAGATCAAGCCTATTAGGAAATACTCTATGTATAAGGACCCATTTGCTAAAGGCACAGACCACTTTACCATTTAGAAGAAGTATAATACAATTGATTAGGTTACCAATTTCTTTAGTTGCTTTAGCTTTCAGAGGATACCATCTGGCAAGCTGAATTCATTTGTTGTTGTTGTCAGGTGTCTTCAAGTCGGGTCCAACTCATAGCAACCTTGTGAACAACAGATGAAACACTCCCTCACACTGCGCCATGCCCAGCACTATTGTCAGTGCTTCTCTGCTATTCATAGGGTTTTCAATGGTAGATTATTTTGGGGAGTGGGTGGTCAGGTCCTTCTCCCAAGCCTATAACACACAGAATTCCCAGGCAGTCTCCCATCCAAGTACCAACCAGGCCCGATAATGCTTAGCTTCCAAGATCTGATGGGATTGGATGTCACAGTGGTATGGCTGCAGGCTGAATCCATTTGTAGTACTTCCTAAAATCCAGCAGTACCCTATTTGTATCTTTCTGAAAATCCTTACGAAACAGCCATTGAAAAAAACCCTATAAGGATTGCTATGAGTCCTATGCAACTCGACAGCACCTAACAACAAGAAGGCAGGGAAATTCTTCATTTTTTGTTACATATTGACTTTTCCCTAGTTTTGGTGTCAAAAGATAGCCTTTTAAAACTTGGCCTTTTTTCTGATGCTTATTTTCCCTTTATCTGAGAATTTTTATATCTCTTTTATAAGGATAAACTATGACTAATACATGGGAACATATTTCTGTCCTTATTCCTTATCCATATCCAAATACTGTTGCCCAAATATTAGACACAATTTCAGCTTTCAGAATTTCTTCTATCACTCTGTAAACTTTATACTAAATTATTATATTTCTAATAGCATTCATTAATATGTAACTGAAGTTTATTAGGCATTCACCACATGCCAGGCTGCCCCAAGTACTGGGGTAATACAGAAGATTGACGTTATAATAGCAAGAGAGAAATAAGGACAGTGATATCAATTTAACAGAAAAAAAAGGATGATTATGTCATTCTGAGGGAGTTGGTGAACTTTTCCAAAAAGTGAATTCGGCTGAGTTTGGAAAGAGGAATAGGAGTTCATCAGGCACTGGAAAAGTGAAAAACCGTTTCTAACATCCCCCTCCACATATGGTAATGTTATCGCCAGAAAACCTTAACATAACTGGAAAACAAAGAAAAGTGTAAGATAACAATAAAACAAGAAATTCCATGAGCCTTATACCTGAGGTGGGGCAATTTTATCTTCAAATGTACTCCACATCTGAAAGTAAATGTTTACAAAACAGGAATCGCAATGAAGGAAAAGGGATGAAGAAGGAAGTTCAGTTTGTTTTGCTGTATTAAGTTAAAGCCAATGAGAAAAAAATCCACATCTATGCTTGGGATCACATATAGCATCTTTCATAAAAGATCCTAAAATTAAAAATGAAAGCCTATGGGCCATTATCCAACATCACAAGATTTGCCCTAGTGTTTTGTATTCTTAATATCATTTTTAAAGGTTCTAAATAAAGTGAATCTGCCCAAATACTTAGTAGCACCCATTTCCCAATGATAGACTCTTGACTGCACAATCAACAGTACTCTACCCAACTTTTCACTTATCCTGACTTGAACAGCTTCACATCCTTTTAAGTCTGGTTATCAAAAGAGAATAATCTCGCTCAAAGTTTTGTCCCTCCACCTCTTCACCGTTTCATTCAATTATTCCTCTCAAATTCCATTAGTTTAGCTTTTCTCCCGAAGACACTAAGAAAATGCACGAATAACACAATCACAAAATCAATGGCTGCAGCCAGAGCCCGGACATACACACTAATATCCAGTCATATCCCTCTAGGGCTGTTCATACCACTGATCAAAATCAGTGGATCAGGAAGAAGGAAAAAGCTCAACAGGAAGGTTATTTCCTTCCTTCTACTCTCCCTACCCAGGCCTGCCCTAAATCCCCCATTCTCGGGGCTGCATCGCGACTTCGCAAGCACTCCCCTACACCCGCCCCCGCTGTCACCCGCCACAGCTTACAAAACAGTCATAGCCTTTGTTAAAATGTCCACGAGCACAATGGACCAGAAGAGAGACACATTCCCGGGAACAGGGTAGAAAAAAGTCGCACGAACGCCAAGCCCTCCTTGGCAATAGCCAGGGCCAACAGCCCACTTCCCTAAATCCCCTTCCCCGAGAGGGGGAACGTTCCTGGCAACTCAGCACCCCAAAAAGGCAGCGCGGGGGGAAGGGATAAGCACAGGACGCTGCTCGGAGGCACCAGGCAGGGGGACTGAACTTGAAGCTGGGACACCCGCCAGCGCTCTGGGCGAGCCTCCGGGTCCTGCCAAGCCAACGTGCGGACTTCCAGCCTCTGGACTCTCTTCCTACAATTTTTCTCCTACAGTTTCGCCCACCCCCGCCACCACGCACTTGGCTCCCCACGCGGCCCGGGCCGGACACCCTGAGGCAGCACCGCCACCAAAGCTGCCGCACGTCTGATCCGTTTCTCCCGACCCGACCGAAGTCACCCCATACACACCCAATCCCTCCGAGGACGCCCGGCTGAGACCACGTTTCCTCCGAGGAGCCGCGGGCTGCTGCCACACTTACCGCCGCTCGGACTCCGCTACTCCTAGCTTTCCAAGCAGCAAACCGCGCCTGCGCGCTCCCGCTCCTGCCTAGCTGGAGCCCAAACCGTGGAGTGGACGGGAAAGGCGGCAGGAGACAACGAGGCTGGCAGGGGTGGGGTTACGACAGAAGGGGCGGGGTTTAGAAGGGTGGGAAGCGACGGGCGGGGCCAGGTGCAGTGGGAAAGGGAAGAGTGGAGCCTCTGGATCCTCCAGCTCCTGTTTGGCGAGGACTTTCCCGCTGGAGCGCTCCACTCTTGGTGTCTGGTTAGAATACCGACCGAAAAGTAGAGGAGGCTCCTCTGTGCACCCTCACACTCACCCTTGAGCAAACCTGGCTTGGCGTGCGGCCAAGCAGTCAGCCTTGCAGTCGCCTATCTCTCCCTTTAGCCACACAGGTCCCCGCCAGACTTTCCACTCCCCACACGTTGTGCTTATCTCACCAAGCAATATTCTTTTCCTTTGTCATTTCTTCTCTTCGCCCATAGTCCTCAGCCCTCATAAAACAAGGGGCCTGGTTGATTCCTCATCCACAGACCGCCTATGCACATGTATGCAGTTCCAGGCCATGATGGTTGATCACTGCCCACTTTTACACCTGAAGGAATTGCCCTTTCCCTGAAGACAAACTTTCCTGCCACTGTTTCTGGACAACTTTTGAGTACAACAATCTGCTTTCTCTTTAAAAAAGGGAATCTTAAACCAACCTGAATATCTTGGAAAGGAGAACACAAGTTGCCAAATAACACCCATCTTTGACTCTCTTTTTTAGGTAGCTCAGAATTTGAACCTTGGGATTCTAAAAGCTCTTCTTAGAAATAGAATATAAGGCCATGCTGTTGTGTAGACTAGAACATAGTGGCTGGAACTTTTCTGGCGTCTGGCATTTTAAGGAGTTGATTATTATTCCATGCTGCATGCATGCTTAGTTTTAAGTTCTAAGCTGTTCTGTTTAGACTCTGGTCAGCTGTGGCATGGCATCTCACATGCCTTCAGATCAGCTATTAAAACAAACACACACCTCAGTGAATCCAAAATGAATTGGGGGTGGGCCTGAAGTGATTTGTTCCAGACCAATTTCCCCCTTCTTTTTACTCTAGTCATGATGGAATTTAAAACTCTTCGGTTTAATAAAAGAATCACCATAGGCCCACACCAATAAGTAGTGTATCCCAGCAAGTATTTTGGTTGCGACTGGAGCATTCATGGGAGGGTTTCATAATTGCCATTAAATATCTGAATATCTTGAAATTCTTCCCATTAACTTTTGTGGTTCTTCCATTTGCGTATTTTATACAGCAGATTTTCCTGAATGCCTTTCTATTTTGCATTTGTCAAATAAGCATAGAGAGATTATAGGTAGGGCTTAGTGCAGAAGGGCATATTGGTGAATATAGACACATTTTGTAGGATAGATGAATCTGTAAGTTCCTGTAATCAAGACATTGTCCTAGTTATTTCACTAGTAAAATATTCCCCATACAGAAGGTACTTAAAAAACACAATGAGTCAATAAAGGTAATTTTTGCATCTTTAATACAAGTGATTATGTAGGCTTTATAACTTTTAATTTGATTACTAGGTCTGGAGTTTTGCTTATTTGCTTTTGTTTTGTTTAGCTTTTTTGGGGGGGGGTTGCCTGAATTTGTCAGGATGGAGTAACAAATACTAAATTGAAGTAGCTTAGGCAAAAAGGGAAAGTTATTGTGTAACCCAAGTTGTGAAAGGGTAAGTCTATTATTGGCCACGGGAATAAATGGGACCAGAAACAGAATGTTTCAAATTCCTGCTCAGGCTCTCAGTCTTGCCTTTCTCAGACTGGGTCATTCTTTCAGAACCTCCCAAAGTCACATTCTGCAGACTTAGAAACATAGGCTCTGACAAATAGCGGGCTCAAGCCTACCAAGCTGCTATAGACAGACAGTATTTCTCTTCCCTCACTTCTAGTTTTGAAAACACCACTTAAGGCTGGATAAGACTGAATATCATAACTACTCCTGGAGAAAAATGCTTGTGTGACATAGGAATAGAACCCGCATTGGAATCACGTGGCTTGAAAAAAATAAAGAGAAAAGTTTCTAAATGAAAACAAAAGATGGGGGAAATGTTTGTTTATAGAAGAAGAGAAAAGTATGAGACGGGCCAAAAAAAAATAAATAACAGATATTCACCATAGAACATCTATATTTAAGAACTACAGCTGTGGAATTATCTTTAATACCAGTCTCTCTCTGTCTTTCTCTCTTTGTCTGTCTCTCTCTCTCTCTGGAGTATTAACGAATCTTCTTAACAATGTATTATTTAGTTTCTATGGATGCTGTGAAAAAGCCATCCAACTAAGTCATTTATTGTTGTAGTGGGTTAAAAACCACACAAATTTATTTTTATGCATGAAATTATGAATCAAAATTCCAAAAGTGGATTTAAAGATTTACACATCAATAACAAAAGAAGAGGGCAATGACACATTCCAGAGACTTTGTGGAATTTTCCAAAGAAACACGTACCAGCTTAGGCTACAGTTAAACCATGGTCGCACATCAAGTTATATTCATTTCTACATATTCTCAATAAGCTCGTCCCTATATTTGCCTTTTTCCCCAAGTTGTTGAGACTTAACATTGTGTTCATTTTTTTCCAATTTTCATCCAGCTTTGGCTTGATGGTAACCACTTCGCTTGAGTGAAAGCCCATGTGGACAGTTGTGCCATTGACCTTTTCACATTCCCTTAATGTAGATAACATATTTCTATCTGTACACCTGGAGTATTACTGGGGTTTAGCTCAGTTGATAGAGTGAAGTTCCACAATTTCTGAGGACGTGGGTTCAATCCTCAGCACCACAAAAAAGGGTAGAAGGATGTGACAGTCCACTCCCAGAACAATCCTGAAACAATCAGCCATTGAAACCCCTATGAGGGTCACTATGAGTCAGAAACTACTCAATGGCACCTAACAGCAGCAACACCTGCACTACCTTGTCAATGTTCTGATCTGTGTGGTGTACTCAAACCACCTGGACTTCATTTTCCTTGCAGGTGGACATGGAATAGAAAGCTGCACTTCTGTCACAACTCACGAGAGAGACAACATAATGTTTTTGTGCATGGGTGAGAGGGAATTTAAATGACATTTTTTGGGGGGTTGCTGCAGCCCATAGTCACAAAGAGGTTTAACTTCATAGTGACTGTCTACCTGGCACCTCACTCTTATATTTTCATGCTGTTAGGACTTTTCCATTTTCTCTGTTTGGCAGGCACATGCTAACGGATCCAGCTGAAAAGACACCTACTATCTAAGGTCTTTCTGGTGCCACTCTAGGCAAAATAGTTGTTGTTATTCCCCCTTGTTATTCCAATACTTTCACCCCCTTTTTAAAGGCTTGTGCTCTTTCAAATCCCTTGTGTTACTGATCATTTCACTAACTTCCAATCCAATGGTTAATACCCATTATCTACTTTAAGAATTGGCTTGAGAAGTCTTGTACAGAAATAGTAGAGAGAGGCACACCCTGACTAACCTTTGACTACCATCAGGACATATATGTCAAAAGTGAGAGTGTATGAATTTGACAGAAAATCAAGAAAGTGATAGAAAGAAGGATCTTACAAACTCATATGCATTTCAATTATTTTGCTAATTATGTTCTTGTTTTGTTAACTGTAATAGAGTTGTCAGAAATAAAATACTTACTATAATATATGTTGATTTGAAATTGATAGTCAAAGGGTCAATGCCTTACTCTGATAAATCCTTTCTTTTAGGAGTGATGTGTTTAATTTGGACTGACAATGTAATTTTAGCTTTTATTAACTTTGTCATGTGATAGCTAAACTGCAAGAAAGCATGGTTTAATTTTCATATTTCTTTTGTATCTTCTCTTTTTTGAGCATTCCTTTTTTTCAGCATCCATTTATTTTAAATGACATTCATTTCACAATGTATATATGTATGTATGTATCAATATCGTGTTTTATACCTCAAATACACATAACTTTATCATTCATGCCACAATAAACCTATAAAGTCACACAGAAACTTCACTGGTTTTTATGATACAAAATATTAAAAATAGGTTTAGTGTCCTAGGCTTATATCCTAGAAAATGGGAACATTTATTGAGACAAAAGTGATTTTTAAAATATTTGTCCATTTGTTTAGTTTATATTTCAAATCATTTTTCAGTATAAAACATTAAAAAGCAGATGGCATCTTTTGTATCTTCTTAAAAAATCTTGATAAGCATACATGAAGCAAAATAGATGCTCTGATGTTACATAAACTGGGATCAATAAATTTAAAAGAATTGAAATCATATGGAGTCAGTTTTCTAACCTAAATCAAATTAAATTCGAGATCAGTACCTGTATGATATCTAGAAAAATCCCCATGTATTTGGAAATGAAATAACATTATGTTTATATATTAGCACACACTAAAAAGAGAATTAAAAATAATTAGACTTACAGTAACCCCAGATCCTGTAAAATAATTAGAAATAACTGTAACAAAACACATGCAAAACCTTCTTATTACAATCTACAAAACACTGCTGAGAGAAATTCATTGAGTCTTATCTAAATGCAAAGATTTCTTCCCACATTTATTTTAGAGGCAACAAATTCTTAATCATAATCCCAGAATATTTTAAAGAAATAGATAAAATTGCAGGGCATGGTGGCGCATGCCTGTAATCCCAGCGGCTCGGGAGGCGGAAGCAGGAGGATTGCAAGTTCAAGACCAGAGGCAGTCTGCCTAACTGAGTGAGACCCTGTCTCAAAAAGGTAAAAAAAAAAAAAAAAAAAAAAAAAAAAAAAAAAAAAAAAAAAAAAAAAAAAAAAAAAAAAAAAAAAAAAAAAAAAAAAAAAAAAAAAAAAAAAAAATTGGGCTGGGGGCGCAGCTCAGTGGTCCAGCACTTGCAGAGCATGCAGGTGTGAGGCCCTGGGTTCAATCCCCAGTACCGAAAACAACAAAAAAGAAATAGATAAAATTGTATAAGGCATAGATCAAAGTAAAGGCATATGGAAATGTAAAAAAGTCTAGATTGTGCAAAACAATTTTGAAGAAGAAGAACAAGCTTAAATAATTTATAATAACTCAATTTTAAGTCCTACTATAATGTCATAGTAATTAAGACAGCGGGCTGAGATTTAGCTCAGTTGGTAGAGCACTGCGCTGCAGTCTCTGAGGTCCCGAGTTCAATTCCCAGCACTGCACAAATGGGAGATGGACCTGGCAATCCACTCTCAAGGCAATCCCAAAATAGTCAGCCACTGAAAACCCTATGAGGGTGGCTATGAGTCGGATACCGACTCGACGGCACCTAACAACAACAACAATTAAGACAGTATAGCATAAAGATCAACAAATATATCAATAGAATTGAATAAAGTGTATAGAAGTGTCCTCCCATGTACATAGTCATTTGATTTTTTGAAAAAATAACAAAAAATTCACTGGGGAAAGAAAAGCTATTTTTGTGAGTGTTACTAGAACTGGGTATCCATATGGAAAAAAGGAAACTTAATTCCTATTTCACATCATACAGAAAAAGTAATTTGAGATGGAACATATTCATACACCTAAAAAGCAGAACTATAAATATTTTATTTAAAAATATAGACTGTCTTTGTGACATGAGGGTAAGAGACAAAGAAAACAAGCATAAAAGAAAAATTATAGCTTAGACTTCATAAAAATTTATAACATTTACTCATTAATAAACAACATTTAGAAAAGTTGCCAGGTACCATGGTGCACCCTTGTAATCACTGCAACTTGGGAGGTTGAGGTAGAAGGATAGCACATTTGAGGCCAGAGGCAGCCTGTGCAACTCAGGGAGACCTTATCTCAAAAAAAATTTTTTAAACAAAGCCAGTGAATTTAATAATATAATGTCCGACACATGGATGTGAGCCTCTTAAGAAAAGAAAGCACATAGGTGTCTTTACAATGGATATATAGAGATGTTGTGGCTTTTCAAGGTACATTGTTAAGAGTTAGGGAGGTGCCAATAAGGTAGAAATATAGGTCAACATAGGTTTAAAAAAGAAGTGCTTTTTCAGAATTTAAAATATGAAGTAGAAATGTTTTGAAATACCTTCTATTTGAGAAACCTCCCTTCAGTCACGTGATGATAAGGTGGTCCTGGAGGTGCATTGTATAGATTTATAGATTACAAGGGAGTTGTCTGGGCATATACTGATTGTAAACAAGTCTCATAATCCTCTCTGTAAAATTTTCAGGAAGCACAGGATTACAGAGCAGAAATTAAGGTTAAACTCAAAGGTCACATACATTTTCATTTTAAGTGTGGCTTATTGCTATTCCAACATTTTCATTTGAAATATCTCTCAAAATAATGTCTCTATTCAGGCATTCCTCACAGCAGTTTTCTTGGTAGTTGTGTCAACATTTTCTATTTTCAGCTGTTGGGATTTAAACCAGATCCTAGGCAAAAGCTCTTTCCCTATCCAGATCTCCTAAATCTTCTGTGTCTCTCTATCCTGTTTCAATTTCCCCCTCTGAGACTTAGATCTCTTAATCTTAAGGGTTGATGAAGGCAAAAGGTCTGTGTTTTGAAGCTTTGTCAGGCTGAGTATGGGTATAGACTCTATCTATTCAGGAATCAAAAGTCTCAACATGATCTGTGGAAGAACATCAGAAAGTCCAAACTTGAAGGATGGAAGATCATCATTCAATGGGAATCAACTTTGTTTTGACTCTCAAATCCTGGACAAGCCCCCAAAAGATGTCACAGACAGTCTAGCAGAAAGATGCTGTTGAGCATTGCTCTTTGGACTGAGGAGTTCCCCTTGTCAGGACCTCTAGTCAGGTTAAGCCAGATCCTTGGGCTTGTTGCAGAAAAGAATTTCTCTTTATTTATTTATTTATTTGTTTATTTATTTATTTATTTATTTATTTCTCTTTCTTTCTTTCTTTCTTTCTTTCTTTCTTTTTTTCTTTCTTTCATTCTTTTTTTTTTTCTTTTTGCAGTGCTGGTGGGGGTTGAACCCAGGGCCTCACGCTTCCATGCTCTGCAAGTGCTGGACCACTGAGCTGCATCCCCAGCCCAGTTTTTTTGTTTGTTTGTTTTGTTTTTGGTTTTGGTTTTTTTGAGACAAGGTCTCGCTAAATTACTGCAGACTGCCTCTGGTCTCGAACTTGTGATCCTCCTGCCTCTGCCTCCCAAGCCGCTGGGATTACAGGTGTGAGCCACCGCGCCTGACGCAGAAAAGAATTTCATGGTGAGTCTGAAAGTTTACATATCTATATCTATATACAGATATAGATATTATATATGCATACTATATATATGAACTATATATAGTTTAATAGTACATGCTTTAGAGTAAGTCTGAGTGCTCATAGAGAAAAAGAGTAAATAATCATAGTACTCATCCAAGACATTAAGTCTTGCCTCTTAGAAGAGAGTCCCTATTTCAAAATTCTTAAAAGGGAGGGAGTGATGTGCAGTTCAGTGATAGCACACTAACTTAGCATGTGCGAGGCCCTGGGTTCAACCCCATAGTACTTCATTCCTGCCACTTCCTTGGCCATGACTTCCCTGCAACTATGTACTGAAATACTGTGCACATGAGCTAAAATAAATCCTTCCTAGAAGTTGTTCCCCTCCAATAATCTGTCAGTTTGCTGTACTGTGATGATGAGAATGGAGTAAACAAGGGAGACATGAGACAAATTAATGCTTTTGAATTATGGTGCTGGAGGTGAATATTGAATATACCATGGATTGCCAAAAAGTACCAACAGATCCATCCTAGAAGAAGGGCAACCAGTGTGCTCATTGCAAGCAAGGATGTTTAAACCGTGTCTTATGTATTTTGGACATGTTGTCAGGAGGGACCAATCCGTGGAGAAAAATTCATGTTTGGGAGAGTGAAAGGTCAAGGCTAAAAAAAGGGAGACCCTCAACTACATGCATTGACACAGTTGCTGCAACAATGAACTTGAGGATAAAAAAGATCATGTGCATGGCATATTGTCAGGGAATGTTATGTTCTGTTGTACATAGGGTCACTATGAGTAGGACCCAACTCGAGGGCACCGAACAACAAAAACAACAGAAGTTGTTCCTGTCATGTGTTTTGTCACAGCCACACAAATGCTAACTAACACAAGAGTTTTGGGAGATTGACTAGGAAATGACATAATGGCAAGAGGTAACATTTTGGGTTATATTATTATCCTGTATTCTGTTTGAACAGATTTGTGCGTTTGTGGGAATTCATTGAATTGTATACTTAAGACATTTGCATTATATTTTGTAATCTCAAAAGGAAAAAAAAACAATATTAAACTCCAGTTGAGCCTGATGTATTTTAAGGGAAATGTACTGCTGTATATAATCTAATTTCTTTTCTGTTTTTCTTTTATTTATAAATGTTGGTGGGGTACAGAGAAGTACGACTGGCTCTTTCTTCTGTCACTTTTGCTTACACATTCATCAACTTACATGTTTTACAGAGCCATATTTCCCACGTATTGATATAGGTGCATCAAGTATTTTGAGATTTTCCTCTCCCCCTTTCCTGTCTACTTTATATCCGCTCCCCCTTCCCTATTCTCTACCCTGCACTCCCACCCACTGATTCCCCTCCTCCTTTTTTCAACATTGCTTGTATCATCCCTTTTTAGATATGTACAAATGTTCAATTTTTATGTCTTCATACGTATAATTTTATTTATATTTTCTTAGTTTAAGTTTGATTTATCTCCCATATATGAGTGAGAACATATGGTATTTCTCTTTTTGGGACTGGGTGAAGTCATTTAAGATGATGTTTTCCAGTTCCATCCATTTTATTGTAAATGATATTCTTTTAGTCTTTTTAATTGCTGAGTAATATTCCATTGTGCATATATACCACAGTTTTTCAATCCATGCCTCTGTTGATGGACATCTTGATCTCATATCCTTGTGATTGTGAAGAGTGCTGCATTAAATAAGCAGGTGCAGATGTCTCTGTGGTAGGATGACTTATCTTCCTTTGGGTATACTACCAGGAGTGATATAGCTGGGTCATATGGCAGTTCTATTCTTAGTTTTCTAAGATACCTGCATATTGATTTCCAAAGTGGCTGAACTAATTTACAGTTCCACCAATAGTTTAAAAGTGTTCCTTTTTCTCCACATCCTCACTAGCATCTGTTATTATTTATTTTGTTAATTTTTGCCACTTTTACTGGAATCTCAGTGTTGTTTTGATTTGCATTTCCCTAATGGCTAGGGATATTGAGCATTTTTTTCATGTGTTTCTTGGCCATTCATATTTCTTCTTTTGAGAACTGTCAGTTCAGTTCCACTGCCCACATACTTATTAGGTTATTTGTTGTCTTAGTGTTTTCTTTCTTAATTTCTTTGTATATTCTAGAAATTAGTCATCTGTCAGATGTGTACGATGTGAAGATTTTCTCTTTATGTGGGCTCTCCCTTTACTCTGTTGATTATTTCTATTGATGTACAGAAGCGTTTTAGCTTCATGTCATCCCATTTGTCCATTCTTGGCACAGTTTTCTGGGCAAATGGAGTCTTGTTGAGGAAATACTTGCCAATGTCTATGTGTTGGAGCATATTTCCTATCTTTTCTTCTAGTAGCTTTAAGTTTTATGGATTTATGTTGAGGCCTCTGATCCATTTTGAGTTGACTCTCACACAGACTGATATACATAGTTCTATTTTCAATCTTCTGCAGATGAATATCCAGTTTTCCCAGCATAACTTGTAGAAGAGGCTATCTTTTCTTCATTGAATGTCCTTATCCCCTTTGTCAAAAATCAGGTGACTGTATTTGCGTGGATGTATCTCTGGGTATTCAATTTGGTTCCATTGATCTTCAAGCCTATTTTTTTGCCAGTAGCAAGCTGTTTTTGCTACTATCACCCTGTAGTATAGTTTGAAGTCAAGTATTGTGGTCCCCCTGCACTGTTTTTGCTGCTAATTATTATTTTTGCTATACATGATCTTTCATGCTTCCATGTTATTTTTAGGATTATTTTTCTATTTCTGCAAAATCTGTTATTAGTATTTAGGTAGGGATTGCATTAAATCCATACATAGCTTCTGGTAGTGCCACCATTTTCACAATATTAATTCTCCCAACTCATAAGCATGGGAAGCCCTTCCATCTTCTGGTATCTTCTGGTATTTTCTTCTTTTAATGTTTTGAAATTTTCCTTGTAGAGATCTTTATGGTTTGGGGTTAGGTTGACTCTTAGGCATTTGGATTTTTGGTGCACTTTTGTGAACGTGATTGTTGTCTTCATTTCCTTCTCTTCTTGTTCACTATTGGTGTACAGGAAAGCTACTGATTTTTGAGTGTTAATTTTGTAACCTCCTATTTGCTGAAAAAGCTAATTAGCTATAAATGTTTTCTAATGAAATTTTTGGGATCCTTTAGATAAAGAATCATGTTGTCTGTGAATAAGGATAATTTAACCTCTTTTTTCACTATATATATTCCTTTAATTGTTTTCTCTTGTCTGATTGCTCTTTGCTGATTGCTAGGACTT
The DNA here is from genome assembly GCA_007922755.1 of Pedetes capensis. NCBI lineage: Eukaryota > Metazoa > Chordata > Mammalia > Rodentia > Pedetidae > Pedetes > Pedetes capensis. Next base: position 25,695 of record VMDO01021181.1, read on the forward strand.
TGACCAGAATATTGAATAAGAGATGAGAGAGTAGACATCTTTGTCTTGTTCCTGATCTTGGAATGGTTTTAGCTTTTCCTCATTTAATGTGATGTTGGCTAAGGGTTTGTCATAGACTGTCTTTATCATGTTGAGATAAGTTCCTTCTATGCCCAGTTTTTAAGTACTTTAGACAGGAAAAGATGCTGTACTTTGTTGAAGGCCTTCTCTGTATCAATTGAAGCAATCACATGGTTTTTGTCTGTAAGTGTTTTGATATGTTGAAATACATTAATTTATTTTCATATGTTGAAACAACCTTGCATCTGTGGAATGAAGCCCACCTAGTAGTGGTGTATGATCTTTATGTGTTGCTAAATTTTGTTTGCTAGAATTTTGCAGAGGATTTTTGCATCAATGTTCATCAGTGAAATTGGTCTATAGTTATCTTTCTTTGAAGAGTCCTTGTCCGGGTTTGGTTTTAGAGTAATACTGGCTTTGCAGAATGAATTTGGACTTCTCCTTTCTTTTATTATCTGATGAAATAATTTGAGGAGAATAGGTATTAATTCTTCTTTGAATATTTGATAGAATTCAGCAGTGAATAGATCAAGTCCTGGACTTTTCTTTGATGGGAGATTTTTTATTACTGTCTCCAATTCGTTGAATGTAATGGGTTTGTTTAATTTGCTTGTGTCCTCCCAGCTTAATTTTGGTAATTCATATTTGTTAAGGAACTTATCCATTTCTTTGTATTTTCATTTCTTCATGAGTACAATTTCTCAAAGTAGTCTCTGATAATCTTCTGGATTTCATTGGTATTTGTGGTTATGCCTCCGTTATCATCTCTGATTTTTTTTAAATTTTGGCCTTCTCTCTCTTTCTTTTTGTAAGTCTGGCTAAGAGAATGTCAATTTTGTTGACCTTTTTGAAGAACAAACTTTGTTTCCTTAATCCTTTGTATTGTCTTTTTAGTTTCTAATTGATGTATTTCTACCTTAATCTTGATGATTTCTTTTTGTGTAGCCCTTTTAGGGTAGGCTAGTTGTTGGCCTTCTAGTGCCTTAAGGTGCATCATTAAGTCATTCAATTGGGCCTTCCCTAACTTACTAATGAAGGCCCTCATGGCTATGAAGTTCCCTGTTAGAACTGTCTTTGCTGTATCCCATAAATTTGGTGGGCTGTGTTTTCCCTCTCATCAGATTTCAGAATTTTAAAAATTTCTTTGCTAATTTTTTCAATAACTCATTGATCATTCAGAAGTGTGTTATTTAGTCTCCATGAATTTGTAACATTACTGAAAATTTTCTTACTTTTGAGTTCTAGTGTTACACCATTGTGGTCTGATAAGGTACAGGGGATGATTTTAGTTTTTTGTATTTGTTGAGGCCATTTTTATGGACTAAAATGCGGTCTATTTCAGAAAAAGTTCCATGTGGTGCTGAGAAGAATGTGTATTCCACATCTGATGGAGGGGATATTCTATAGATATTTATAATGTCCAGTTGATCTATGGTGCTATTTATGTCTCTCACTTCTCTGCCGAATTTTTGCTTTGATGACTTGTCTCTTAAAGATAGTGGGATATTGAAATCTCCCATAATTATTGCATATGGTCTATGTGTTCCTTTGTCTCCAGTAAAATTTGTTTTATGTATCTAGGTGCACCTATATTTGGTAAGTAAATATTAAGTATCCCATTATGGGTTCCTGAGCTGGGATTAAACTCAGTTGGTAGAGCACTGCGCTGCAGTCTCTGAGGTCCTAAGTTCAATTCCCAGGACCGCAAAAATGGGAGAAGGACCTGGCAATCCACTCCCAAGGCAATCCCGAAATAGTCAGCTTTTGAAAACCCTATCAGGGTTGCTATGAGTTGGATACCGACTTGATGGCACCTAACAATAACAACAATTATGGGTTCCTAGTTGAGTGTTTTTGTTTTGTTTTGTTTTGTTTTGTTTTTTACTAATATGTAGTGATCATTGTTGTCTCTTCTGATTAGTTTGGGATTGAAGTCTAAATTGTCTGAAATTAGTGTCGCTACTCCTGCTATTTGTAATTCCCATATGTTTAGTGTATTGTTTTCCAAACTTTGATTTTTAGACAACTATGATCTTTGTGGATGAAGTGAGCCTCTTGAGTCCCACAAATTGAGAGATTGTATTTATTAATCCAGTTGGCCAGTCAGTGTCTCTTGACTGATGTTGAGACTATTTACATTTAGGGTAACTTTTGAGAGGAGCTTATTATTCTGTTCCAATTTGGTGTTTGTTTCTAATTTTTGATGCATATTTTGGGTGTTACATTGTTGAATTCTCTTCATATCTATTATTACTTCCTTTCATCTTGAATTTGAGTTTACCACCCAATTTCTGTGTGCTGTGTTTCATTTAGAATTTTCTGCAGTGCTGGCTTGGTGGTTGTGAATCATTTAAACATATCAGTTTTTTGGAATGTCTTGAACACAGTCTATTTTAAAAGATAGCTTCACTCAGTAGTATAGTCATGGTTTGTAGCTGTTCTTTTTTAGGGCTTGGATGATGTCTGACCAAGCTTTCCTTGCTTTTAATGTTGTTGTTAAGAAGTCAGCTGTTATACTGATGAATTTGCCTTTGTGAGTTGATGTTTGTCTCTTGCCACTTTTAGAATAACTTCTTTGCTCTCTAGATTTAGCACCCTCATTATAATGTGTACTAGAGTGGGTCTGTTTTGTTCTACTCTATTTGGAGTTCTGGATATTTCAGTTGTATAAATAAATCTCTATATCTTCCTTTGGTTTTTGGAAGTTTTCATCTATTATTTCATTGAATAGATTTCTTAACCTCCAGTGGAATTTTTAGCTCCTTCATGTACCCCCTGAATTTGTATGTTGTGCCTCTTCATTTTATCAAAGACCTCCTGAAAGTATTGAACATACTGCCTCACCTTTCTTTCTTCCTTGGTATCTGAATGGATAATATCCTCAACTCTTTCTTTGGTGTCAGAGATCTGTTCTCTGTTTCATCCAGTCTGGCTAGTGTAGTGTTCAGTTGGTTGACTTTGGTTTGTATTTACAGAATTTCTGTTTGATTCTTTATCAATATCTCAATTTCTTAAGGCCAGAGCTCTGTGCAGTGTTCTTCCACAGAATACTCACCTCTATATTCTGTGAGCCTGCAGCTGTAGCCCTGTGGCATCCGATCCCGTCAGATCTCGGAAGCTAAGCAGGGTCAGGCCTGGTTAGTGCCTGGATGGGAGACCGCCTAGGAACACCAGAAGCTGTAGGCTTGGGAGAAGGACCTGGCAACCCCCTCCCAAAAATCAGTCTGCCATTGAAAACCCTATGAACAGCAGAGAAGCACTGACAAATGTGTTTCACCTGTTGTACTCAGTGTCGCTATGAGTCGGATACCGACTCGACGGCACCTAACAACAACAACAACAACAACAATTTCTTTGCTAAATTTTTCTTTCAAGTTGGAGACTTTTCTGTCAAGTCTTTCAATTGCTGTCATTGTGGTGTCCTTGGAGTCTTTAAACATATTTATCAGTAGGATTCTAAATTCTTTTTCTGATATCTCTAAAAATTCAGCTACTTTGAAATTGTCTATTGAAGGGCTTTGGTGTGATGGAGCTTCACATTCAACCTGAATTTTCATGTTTTGTGTATTTTTCTGTTGAAGCTTTCATATTGTTTGGTCTGGGTGTGAGGTTTAGCCAATGTAAAGTTAAAAATCTGGACTCGATTTTAACAAATAAACTGAAGGTACTTATTAACAAACAATACCTCAGAACCACTGAGTCCACTTTCATATTCTTCTGCAGCACTAATGACTTGCACACACAGTTCATTGAAGCTGATGCCCAGAAAAGGAGAGACACCCACACCTGGAGGCATACAGCATATTGGACATGAAGGTCACTGGGTTAATACTTTGTGATGTAACCATTACATATATGACCACTGTTGGAAATGAGGGTGCTAATATTATCAGGAAAGGGGAATTTATGCACAACTGGGGTAGGCTGATCACATAAGGTGGAGGATCTTGGCTATGCAGGTCTCCTATGAATGTCATGCCCAGGCTGGGATGTGACCTATACACAGATGTTTTGCATGGACCAAATCATTCACAAGATCAATTGGCACACAGTGGGCTAAGGACCATTGAAGCATGAGACCTATAATCTACTTTCAAATGCATTAAAAATAATTTATATTGAGGCAGGGTATATTGGTCCATTTTCTGTTCCTATAACAAAATATCAAAAACTGGGTAGTCATGTACAAAGGAAAGAAATATATCTCACAGTTGTGAAGGTTCACCATCATGGTGCTAGCTTTTGCTCAGCTGTTGTGAGGGCCCCCTTGGCTATGTCACAACATGACAGAAGGCATCATGATAGGAACACATGTAACAGGGGGATATCATATGGTGAGAGAGGAATATGGAAGCCTCCAGGGGCCAGGGTCACTGTTTTTATAATAAACCACTCTTAAACTGGGCACAGTGGCACATGCCTGTAATCCCAGTAACTGGGAGGTGGAGGCAGGAGGATGGCATGTTTGAGCCCAGAGGAATACTGTATAACTTAGTGAGACCCTATCTCAAAAACATAAAAAAATTTTTAAAAAATGGGCTGGGTGTGCAGGTCAGTGGTAGAGCACTTGCAAAGCATGCATGAGGCCCTGGTTCAACCTCCTACTACCACAGAAAATAAAAAGAAAAAAGAAAATAACCCACTCTTGAGCAAATTACCCATAGTCCCACAAGAACTATATTAATCCCTTTGAAGGTATGATCCAAATAGGCTAACCACTTTTCATTAGGCTACACCTAACAGTGGCTTTCCCCACCTCTTAATAACCACCATATTGGTGATTAAGTCTCTAGCACATGAACTTTTGGGAGAAAAAATCTTATGCAAACCATAGCACAAGGATAGATGAATAAATGGACAGATAATTGTGATAAAATAAGTGAAGTTAAATGATATTTGTTGAATCCAGATAGTGACTGCTCACTATATAACTCTCCCCACTATTCTGTATACTTGAAAACTTTTTTGGTAAAATATTGGAAAAATATTCAGCAAAATGTGGTGTATGTAGAAGATGCTAAACAACCTTTTTTATCCATACATACTGAGTCTTGTCAGAATACAAGGAATTTCTTTTGGCTGCAGAATACAGAAGTTAGTTACATAATAAATAGCTATGATGATCATTTGTGTAGAGATTACATTTCTTAAACCTTTAGATTATCTAGGAAATCAATATTCACATTTCTTAAAAATGCCTAAAAGTGAATTAGAAATTCATATAATATATATACATACATATGGGCTGGGGTTTAGAGCACTGCGCTGCAGTCTCTGAGGTCCCAGGTTCAATTCCCAGCACCGCAAAAATGGGAGAAGGACCTGGCAAACCACTCCCAAGGCAATCCCGAAACAGTCAGCTACTGAAAACCCTACGAGGGTCACTATGAGTCGGATACCTACTCGACGGCACCTAACAAATATATATATATATATATATATATATATATATATATATATATATATATTGCCTGCAGCGGTAGCCCTGTGGCATCCAATCCCGTCAGATCTCGGATGGAAGCTAAGCAGGGTCAGGCCTGGTTAGTACCTGGATGGGAGATCACCTGGGAACACTAGAAGCTGTAGGCTTGGGAGAAGGACCTGGCAACCCCCTCCCTAAAATCAATCTGCCATTGAGAACCATATGAACAGCAGAGAAGCACTGACAATAGTGTTTCCCCTGTTGTACAGAGGGTCGCTATGAGTCAGATACCGACTCGACGGCACCTAACAACAACAGCAAATATATATATATATATATATATATATATATATATATATATATATACATAATATATAAAATTTAATCTGTCTACCCATTTGTCTCTGTAAAAACATATGTAAAAGAATATTCCCCATTTGCTGTCATGAAGAGTCTTTTAATTTTTAATTTCCATGGCTTGTTTTGATGGCATCTCTCTTTCTATCACCGAGTGATGCCAAGCCACAGTCATTCTGAATTCAGTAAAATGTAAGGATAAAATATATTTCATTTTCAATAAGTGATTTTTATATCTCACTGATGTGAAAGATATATTTTAAATAATATGAAGTGATTTTTTGGCCCATTACAATGGACAGCGCAGAATTTCTTGGAATATATTTAGCAATATGGATTCAACTTGTATACTTAAATAATTGGAAAACTAATAGAGAATGTTGTTTTTGCATCTAACGTTCACTTGCAATAACAAAAATATTTCAAAGTTGCAAATTTTAAATTTAGTGAAAATATGAGTGAAATGATATGGTTAAGTATCTCAGCATTTTATGTGCCAATTTTATTATTACATTTGGAGCACAGAAATGGATATTTTTGTAAGTTGCCTTTAAAATAAAGATCAACTTTTAAAATGTGTATTTTTAAATCTTTGACTACAATTTTTTTTTTTTTTTTTTTTGTATTTGAGTTGCTGAACCGAGGGCCTTACACATACTTTTGCAAATGCTTGACGACTGGGCTGCACCCCCGCCCCTTTTTATTTTTTAATATTGAGACAAGGTCTTGCTAAATTACACAGGCCTCAAACTTGAAATCCTCTCTCCTCCACCTTCCAAGTCACTGGGATTACAGGTGTGCACCATTGTGCCTGGCTTCCTTTCCTATAATTTTTAGTTTGTTATTTAAAATAAATAACTCAAGAATTTGATGAACTCTATATACAAAATATATAAAAGCTGAAAGTTATAAAAATTTAAATTATATCTAGTGTGAAAAATAGGGAAAAATTTCATTCTAATAAAATATATTGAAGGCATACATACATATATATATGGGCTGGGCTTTAGCTCAGTTGGTAGAGTGCTGCACTGTAGTCTCTGAGGTCCCGAGTTCAATTCCCAGCACCGCAAAAACAGGAGAAGGAGTTGGCAATCCACTCCCAAGGCAATCCCGAAACAGTCAGCCATTGAAAACCCTCTGATGGTCGCTATGAGTCGGACTTGACTTGATGGCACCTAACAACAACAAATACTCTTTTGCACCCATTCTGTTAAACTACTCAGCAATACCCTCAAGAAAGAATTGTTGTTCAGCTACAAAGAATAGAATTGCTGCAGAGTCTGGCTATATCACTTTCAGGAGGAACAGAGGCAACACACACTTCCTGCACCACACCTACCAAGTGACTGAGCACCAGGAGGCCATTTCTGGCCAATGCAGGACTCCTTTGATGGCAAACTTTGCTTTAGAGCTTCCTCTTGGGTTGGTTGAGACTTTGTTAGGTCTGCATTTTGGTCTGGGGTTTTCTCTGCCCTGCTCCCTCCCTGCTTTCCTTTCAATGGTGTCAAATCAGCGTCTTAGGCTCAAGGTTTTCTATGCCCAATCCTTCTTCTTCCCGTATTTATCCTTCACAGATGTTATTTCTCCACCTTTCTCCCCCAAACATCTTCTAATTCTGACTATCTAGGTGTTTGCTTCCTGGAGGACCCTTAACCTCATTGAATTTGGATCATCTTCTGGATAGATAAACACTTCTCAATTGTTGGTGAGAGAGTAACCAATATTAATATAGAATTGTTAATATTGAAATAAAGCTAAACTATTTACCACAAATATAAACTGTTTCTGCATACACTTTTATTTCCAAGGTTAATTATTTATGATTAGACAGAATGGGTACTACACAAAAGGTATTCATAGTCCCTAGACTTGCCTACCAAAGAGTAAGATCTGTGATCAGAGATTTGATTGACTAGGGTGTGTTCACATTCAGATTTGCCCTAGGGTATCAACATTTCTTTCTATCTTTTTACTTATTTCTTTTTATTGATAATTTTCAGTGTACAACTGAATGGGTCTCATTTTGATATTTCCATAAATGCATTTCATTATACATTGCTCATGTTCACTTCCCCCTGACCCAACATTTCTTTACAGGCTGAAAAATGTTGTAAATAACAACTTTTAAAATGCAATTCCCCTTTAATTTGCTAGTGATACAAACTCTGACTCTCATTCCTTCCTGCCAGTTTCTTTAACCTCCTCCTTTACAAATAAATAAATAAATAATTTTTAGCTAATATTTGTTGAGCACATTTATGCTAAATACAGTGTTAGGCTCTTTATAGATGTAAATATTATGGTGTATATGAATTAGCCCATTAATAATTGGTTAATTACATAATCTAATTTTTCCCTATGACTTACATCCATAATGTTGTTAGGTGCCCTCGAGTTGGTGTCCAACTCATAGCGACCCTGTGTACAACAGGCAGAACAATTTTGTTCAGTGCTTCTCTGCTGTTCATAGGGTTTTCAATGGTAGATTGATTTTTGGGAGTGGGTTGCCAGGTCCTTCTCCCAAGCCTACAGCACCTGATGTTCCCAAGTGGTCTCCCATCCAAGTACTAACCAGGCCTGACCCTGCTTAGCTTCTGAGATCTGATGGTATCAGATGCCACAGGGTTACTGCTGCAGGCTACATCTGTAATAGTTTGCTGATATTATTATCCTTACTTTTCAAATGTTGAATCCAAGGCTAAGAAAGTTTAAATACTGTGCCTGAGACTCTAGGTTAGAACCCAGTAATTTGGTCTCAATTCATTCATACCTATGAGGTTAAGTGTCTCCACCACTCTTACCTTAATGTGTAGTGGAGGTGGAACTAGAATCTAGGTCTTCAAATACCTCATTATTTTCTCTTGGCTCTAAGCTATGATTATCCTGTTAATGCCAAAAGCTATTATTCTTAATCTAAGCCACTTGATTGGATCCTGAGTTCCCTTAGTCAAACATTCAACATTCAGAACAGAAAAATAGAGGCAACATTTACAAATTTCTTATTTGTCCTCTACTTGGTCTGAGTGTTTATTGAAAATTTGGTCTTCACCTCCAATTCTTCTTTATTTTCATCACAATTTGAGTTAATTTTCCTAAATCTATTAAGGCTGGGAGAAGTGGGGCCAGGTCTTGTTAAGTCCCTAGGAAGAAGCCCAACCGAGCCAAACTTTAAAATATTTTAGTTATACTTTTCCATCTTATTAGTCTTCCATTTTGACCAAGGGCTGTAGACCTTGGAGATTTTTACCCTAATTTGATCCAAAAAATGGGGAAACATTTTGTTTCCAAATAATTACAAATTTCCAATATAAACCATTTGAAGAAAAGCAAATTGCTAATTACTTAAACTTTTATCATCTACTCAGAAGTAGTTATGATCTGGAAAAAGAAAAGGAAATCATTTATTTTGTCAGAAGGTAATGACTCATTTCCTTCAATTCCGGACAGTGGGCTCCTCTGGGTGATGCAGGGCAATATAACAGGATAAGTATCAGGATAATTCTAATACCATGTACGTCAGTATAATCCTGTAAGGTAAGATAACTACAGAGATGCAACAATGCTGAAATGTTTGTTAGCAGTTTCAAAGGGAATCTTCCAGGACTAGCTACAGAATGTGATTTCAACTCAAAAGGACTTTAGTCTTTATATAAAATGAGTGTAGTACATTGAGACAGAGGAGAAGATTCAAAGCGGGACAATATGTTCTAGGGTGCAAGCAGGCTCCTTTATTGTTTTAGACTCTTGAACTTAAACACACCAGAAGAAAAGATTGGTGGAGTGATGCTTATATGTTATCATAGATTCCAATGTTTTTAGGATTTGTATCTTATGTGTGCATTCTTAAGCTAATAATATACAGACTTTTAAACTAACCTGTGGAAGAATCCTCTATCAGAAGCAATTAGGATTGGAATTGGTTTATTATTTGGCACAGTTTGCTAAAGTGGAGAACTGAAAATTTTATTTTAATATAAAACTATATGTGTGTTTATTTATTTGTTTTTTAGTATAAAACCCAGGCCCTTTTATTTGCAGTACTTGGGGGTTGAACGTAGGGCCTCACAGATACTTTGAAAGTGCTCTACCACTGGGCTGCACCTCCAACCCATTTTTAATTTTTTAAATTTTCAAACAGGGTCTCACTAAGTTATAAAGTCTCTTTCTGGCCTGTACCTCACAATCCTCCTGCCTCTGCCTCCCAAGTTGCTAAGATTACAGGTGTACACCAGAACACCTGGCTCAGTCCTCTCCTTTGGTGACTCCACGAATAAAATTTTTCAGGTAGTGATTCTTGAATAAACCACATAATTAGCAGCAGCAATAGTATTAATAATAATAATTGAGTACTTACAATGCACAAGCACTTGTTAATCATCCTAGCATCTGTTAGAAGGAGCAACTAT
>VMDO01021182.1:0-35936 GCA_007922755.1 Pedetes capensis
CCAAAAAAAAAAAAAAAAAACACACCAAAAAACAGGTACCAGCAATTGAGCGTGCTAGACTGGTAGTTGTTTATGAGGGCATAGACTAGAAGAGGACACAGGGGAACCTTCTGGGGCGGATACCAGAATTGTTCTCCATGTCCATGGGAGCAATGGTTACCCATGTCTTGTAGACATACACACTCATCTAGCTGCACTTTCACTAAGATGCGTGCACTCTGCCGTGTACATGTTGCACTTCAAAACAATGAAAAGAAAAAAGTGAGCTGTCCAGGGAGCACTCTGCTTACACGCGCACACACACACACACACACACACACACACACACACACTTGCAGGAGTGAGAGGAAGGTGGTAATGTTAATTAGCCCAAGAATACATGGTCTATTCTGAGAGCCTATGGTAACTGCCTGCAGCTGTACCACTGTGCCATCCGATCCTGTCAGGTATCGGAAGCTAAGCAGGGTCGGGTCTGGTTAGTTCTTGGATGGGAGACTGCCTGGGAACACCAGGTGCTGTAGGCTTGGGAGAAGGACCCGGCAACCCACTCCCAAAAAACAATCAGCCATTGAAAACCCTATGAATAGCAGAGAAGCACAATAGTGTTTCCTCTGTTGTATGTAGGGTGGCTATGAGTCGGACACCGACTCCACAGCACCTAACAAAAACATAGCAACTGCAGGGTTCAAGCTGCATACTCAAATGAGTTTTTGGCTAGCACCTGCCCCCATTTCAGTTCTTTCCCTGTGCACAGCACCCACGGAGGAGCTGCGCTTGAGCACAGAAGCCAGGAAGCCCATAGATCCTTGACCGTCTTACTCTGCCCAGGCTGCAATAACAAAGTACCATGGCCCAGGTGGTTTACAATCCACACTGATTTGTTTCTGATAGTTCTGGAGGCTGAGAGTCTACCATTGGGGTACCAGCAAGGTGGGTTCTAGGGAGGCTGACTTCTGGTTCACAGACTGCCTGCTTCTCCTTGTACCCTCACATGGCAGAAAGAGTGGTAACTGCTGTGATCTCTGTTATAATGGCGCTAATCCCACATACAAGGGCCCCACCCTCATGACCACATCACCTCCCAGAGGTCTCACCTCCTAATCCCATTACCCTGAGGGTTGGGAATTCAACACGTGAATTTAGAGAGACACAAGCAGTCTGTCCACTGCACTAACTCTCCTCATAGCATCTCAAGTCTCATGTGCAGGGCACAGGGCACTGGCCTTTGCTCTCTTCCCACTCTGTTTTGCCACCTTTGCTTGGGTTATGCCTACCACTTCCTCCTTGTTGCAAAACCTAGGCTATAACTACCTGATCCCAACCTCCTCCCAGAACTCCTAAACTTAGCTAATTTTTTGTGTGTGTGAAGGTTGAAACCAGGGCCACACATTTACTTTGCAAGTGCTCTACCACTGAGCTGCCCCCTCAGCCCATTTTAAAAAATTTTTTTACTTAGAGGCAGGGTCTCACTAAGTTACACAAGCTGCCTCTGGCCTCGAACCTGTGATCCTCCTGCCTCCTGGGATTAAAGGTGCCTGGCTCTAAACTGGGCTAATTTGGCCTCCTGGACACATTTGCTGCTTTGATTGTCTCTCTCCACTTCCTCCATCTTTTCTATTTGTCTCCCTGCTTCTTCTTTCTCAGCTTGAATGACCTTGCCACATAGAATCCTCCCACCACAGACACCCCCCCCCCACAGAAGCAGGCATGTGTGCGCGCCCGCGTGCATGCACACGCACACGCACACACTCATACCCTTTCCAGAAAGGATTCAGGCAGACTGGTTCAAGGGCATCTTGGGGAGGTCCTTGAGTTTCTTTATACCCTGAAACCGACAGGAAGGGAATGACTAAATATGCAAATGTGGATAAGTGAGGCCCTCATCCAGTGACCCTCATACCGGCCCTGCCAGCGAAGGCAGAACTAGGAAAGAGGGAACTGTTTCTGAGCTGGCCCGACATTTGTGAGGGCAACAGCTATCCGCACTTGGGCACCCTGGAGAAGCATGGCGGAGATGAGCCTCCTTCTTAAACGTCCCCTCCAAATCAATCGTCCCATAGGCTCACCACTGTAATCTGCTATTCGGTGCAAGATGGGTTTTATGGGGGGCTGATGTCTAAGAAATCCAGGACATAGTTTCTGCTGCTGGGGTACCTCAACATTTATTGAATGAAAAACATGGACAGATGACTTCCAGTTAGTCATGCAGTATTGAGCACGCTTATGTGCCCTCTAGTGTTTCCCCCAAGTCCCCCACTAAAATGACAGGAACAAGATTTTAAAAAGAAAAAAAATGTTTAAATATATTAGGACAGAAGAAAAAGTGAGAGAAAGGTGCAGCTGTCAAAAGAGGTCATTAACATTTTGCAAGCCAGAAAGCAAATGAACAAAGAGTAACTAACTGACTTGGTGGACTGGCACTTGAAAAATGCTAAAAGCTAAGTGACTCTGGGGGTAGACACTGCAAGAAGCCAGTTAAGGTAGCAGAACCCCAGAAGAGGGGGAGGAATCCCAGGCACCAGGTACTAGGGAAGGCAGGAATGGGCTGAAGATGAGAGAGTGTTTGCATATCTGTGGAAGAAGCAGTGAGACCCTGCCTGCCTCCTCCCCCAGCCAAGTTATTGCACCTTGTCCGCCCATCCCATCTGACCTGGGATTCACTTCCAGGAGAGACTGAACACGAAGGACTCTAGACTCAGGATGCTGTGCTCAGTTCACCACAAAAGTGCCATCGCAGAAATAAGGAGTGCTGCACTGGAAACAGAGTTTATAGATGATCAGCTGGATGTGGTGGCGCATGCCTGTAATCCCAGTGACTTGGGAGATGGAGTTAGGAGAATATCAAGTTCGAGGCCAGAAGCATCCTGCATAACTTAGCTAGACCCTGTCTCAAGATAAAAAATTTAAAGAAGGAGCTGGGGTGGAGCTCAGTAGTAGGGCACTTGCAAAGCGTGCATGAGGCCCTGGATTCAACCCTTCAGTACTACAAAAATGAATACGTAAATAATCATTATCATCTTAAGCCACTAAGTATTGGGGTGATTTATTACACAGCAACAGATAATTGATACAGAAAGTAAATGATGAAGGTGGAAATCCTGGTGTCTTAGCTTCCCATCACTATCACAAAATGCCTCAGATAATCAATTTAAAAAGAGAATGGGTTTATTTTGACTCACGGTTTTGGAGGTTCCAGTCCATGACAGTTGGTCCTATTGTTTCAGGTGTATGGCGAGGCAGCACATCATGATGGGGAGTGAGTGGTGGAGCAAAGCTGCTCCTCTCATGGCCAGGAAGCAAAGGAGGAGGAAGGGACTGGGGTTCCACAGTTCCCTTTAGGGGCACAACCCCAGTGACCTGAAGACTGTCCACTAGATTCCATCTCTTAAAGTTTCTGGCATCTCCCAGTAGTGTTGCCCTAGGGACCAAGTCTATAACGTATGAGCCTTTGGGGGGCATTCTGCGCATGGCATTCAGAAAACTGGAACTCCCACTTGTGTGGGGGGATCAGGACACCGAGGGAAAATGCCAGATAGAGCTCTGGGCAGCAGCCCCAGCAGGAACAGGTGCTGCAGGGTTCTGGGAAGGGGCTCAAAGCAAAACTCCAAGTGGCTGGAGAGTTTGTTTGACTGGATCCAGGAAAGACATACACTTCTTTGGGGGAAATTCAAAATAAATACACAGAAAGCTGAACAAATGAAAAGAGGTCAAGAGGTAAATGTTAACTCTGAGGAAAACAAAGAACTTGTGCTGCAAAGGACACACTACATGAAATGGCAGTGAATAAATTAACATTGTAAATACTGAATATGGGTTTAACAAAAATCGTGACATCATTTTATTAGGATGATGGGGGCAAGAGACAGTGTAAGTGTGTCTGGTTGTTGTTGTTAGGTGCCATCGAGTCAGGTTCGACTCATAGGGACCCTGTGTACAACAGAACAAAACACTCCCTGACTCTGTGCCATGCTCAGCACTATGTTAGTGCTTCTCTGCCATTCATAGGGTTTTCAATGGCTGATTATTTTGGGGGAGTGGGTTACCAAGTCCTTCTCCCAAGCCTATAGCACCTGGAACCCAGGCGGTCTCCCATCCAAGGACTAACCAGGCATGACCCTGCTTAGCTTCTGAGATCTGACGAGATTGGGCACCACAGGGTCCTATGATGGTCTGATTTGGGGGGGGTGCTCAATTTGATTTTCAAGGGAAAAAATATTGGTTTCTAGGATTGCCATAATAAAGTAGCACAAATTAAGTGGCTCAAAGCAAAAATATATTTTCTCGCAGTTCCAGAGACTAGAAGTCCAAGATCCTGGTGGCACCAGGGCCAGAATCCCTTGGCAGCACTAGGGCAATCTGCTCCAGACCCATCTCCGAGGTCCTAGTAGTTTCTCAGCTTGTGGCAACGCAACACTTTATGTGTGTGTCTGTGTCAAAATCTCTTCCTTTATAAAGATAGTGGTCCTACTGGAATAAGCGCCTGTCCCTTAGTATGACCTCATCTGAATTAATGACATCTGCAACAACCCTAGTTCCAAGTAAGGTCATTCCCTGGTACTTGGGGTTAGGACTTCAGCATCTTTTGAGGTGACATAATTCAATCTATAACAGATAGATAACATATGCGATTCATAAATCAAGAAAGAACCACATCAGCATGTTACACAGAAATGCGGAGGTAAATATGAGAAGAGAAAGATCCAAGAATCCAAAGCAGTTACCTCTAAGGTGGAGCTGACGGGGCTGCTCCTTTTTCCATATAAGCCTGAGAGGACTGCTTGCCTGTTTAAAATGGGTACATTGCACACCCACCTCAACTGTCACACATCGCATGTGGTTACATGCGCTTAAGGTTGATTATTCATCTACTGTCTGTGCAGGACCAGAAACTCCTGCAGGCTAATACTAACCATAGCCAATATTTACATAATGCTTACTATCTGCCCACCACTGTAATTATCCGCCATTTCGAATGGCAGAACTGAAGCACAGAGAAGTCTAGCACTTTGCTCAGGACCTCACAGCTAAATCACAGAGCTTGAATTGGAGAGGCAACACTGCTTGTCCTATTTTTTTTTTTTTTTCAGTACTGGAGGTGGAGCCCAGGGCCTCACACAGGCTTTCCAAGTGCTCTACCTCTGAGCTACACCCCTAGCCCATTTTTACCTTTTTATTTTGAGACAGGGTCTTGCTACATTATGCAAGCTGCCTCTGGCCTCGAACTTGCGATCTTCCTGCCTCTGCCTCCCGAGTCGCTGCGATCACAGGTGTGCACCACCACACTTGATTCATGTTGGCCTCCCTCACTCTGCGAAGTGTGAAATCACACTCACAGAGGCACAATGTTAGAAGTAAAGAGAAGGTTGGAGGCACCTCCTTGTCTACACCTCCTTGTCCTTTGTTGAGCGGGTGGCTCTAATTGCTTCCCTTATCCTAGGCCAGACACGCCTTATTATGTCTGTGCCCGTCTTAGGGAGCCCATCTGCCTTCAAGTGCTACCATCTGTCCTGCTATATCCTTTTCCCTGGAGTCCATCCCACCCTACTGGCTGAACTAGAAAGGGCTCCTGGTCTGGGACCAGCCAATCAGAGGCTCTTCTAGGAACCAGGGCAAGGCATAGTGGGATAGACGAATTGGCCAACTGTATCCTCCCTGTGGGGCAATATTTCACTAAGCTGTACAGAAGATGGGAGCCAGGAAGTCATGGGCAGAAGATAGCATCACTCTGGCCAGGAAGGGGAACAGAGAGCGAGGGGTGAAGAGATGACCTCGTGCTGCCTACCTCATAAGTGAACCCCATTCTCCTGAGACCTGAGGCTCTTTGGATCTCGTCAACAAACTCCCACTATCCACCAAGGCCTGAATGCTCCCTCTTTCCTTCCTAGACATGTGCCTCCCTATGCCTCCCTTGGTTTTTCTTTTCTCATCTCTTTATTTCTCTCTCTCCCTCTCTAGATCTTTGGCCAACCAGACATTATGTTTTTACTGGGCATCATCTTTCATAAAGTAAAGGACCATTGGTGCGTTGAGGCACCTTTTAGCTTAGCATTGTCCAACGGAACTTTCTGTGATGATGGAAATGCTCCCTTATCCGCATTGTCCAATATGGCGGCCACCAGTCGCATATTGTTATTAAGCACTTGAAATAGGGCCAATGGGATGGAGGAACTACATTTTTAATTTAATTTAATTCAATTTTTTGCAGGATTGGGGTTGAAGCCAGGGCCTTGCACATGCTAGGCAAGTGTTCCACCACTGAACCACACTCTCAGCTCCCTTTATATTTAGTTTTTAAATTTTGGAACAGGGTATCTTTAAGTTGCCTGGGCTGACTCTGGCCTTGAACTCATAGTTCTCATGCCTCTGCCTCCCAAGTTGCTGGGATTACTGCACCTCACATTTTTTATTTTGCTCAAAACAATTTAAATTTAAGAAGCCAAGTGTGGCTGAGGGCTACTGAATTGGACGCATAGTCTTTTGATAATCCAATCTATTCTCTTTCTACTGGTGATACTCTCATTGTGAGTGTTAAGAGCCTTGGGTCATCTCTTTCCTATCCCAGTTGATCTTATCCTCAGGGCACCACCATATTAGTTACTTTCCAGTTGCTGTGGTAGAATGCCTGACAGAAACAATTTAAGGGCTCACGTTTTCAGAGGGCTTAGTCCATAGCTGCTTGACTCCATACACTCAACCAGAACATCATGGCGGCAGGAGTGTGTGGTGGGAGAGAGCTGCTCACATCACTGAGGACCAAGAAGAAGAGAGAAACTGCAGGAAGCAGAGACCAGGTGTGACCTTCAAGGCCCACTCCCAGTCACCTGCTTCCTTCAGCAAAGTCTCACCTCTCCAAGCTTCCATAACATCCCAGAATAGCACCACAAGCTGGGGACTAAGTGTTTAAGCGCATGAACCCATGAGGGTACACTTCACATCCAAACCATAACAACCAACCAGCTATAGGACACAGCAGCACAGAGACTGGGGGGCTCCTTGCTGACAGCTCAGAAGTAATTGTCTCATGATAGGAGGCCCAGGTAGACTCCCTGAGGCCTTCCACTTAAGGGCTGTGTGTAGTGGGAGTTGAAGGAGAAGCCAGGTGATGGGGCTAAAGGAGAAGAAAATCAGAATGCCAGATTCAGGGTCACCTCTCTGATCTTAGGTGCCTCCTTGGAGGTTCAGTCATACTGCTTCTTGGAGTCCCAGGCCTTCCAAACCCCAGTCTCCATCCCTTTCCCCAGAGTCCCTTGGCTGTTCCGTAAGCCAAATATTTCCATCAAGATGGTCTTGTTCTGTGTCCCAGTCCCTCAGAATCACTCTGTATTGCAAGAAGATGATGAGTTTTGACATCAGTGGTCACTGTGCTCAATATGTTAGTCCCTAGGAAAGAAAGGAGCTAACTACTTCCCAGAGCCACTTTGCTGGACTACATTTCCCACCCCTTCTTGCAATTAGGTGTGGCCACATGACTTTGCTCTGGCCAATGGCATGGGCATAGATAAGATAGACATCAAGTCCAGGTCTGGCCCTAGAAACCTCCCATGTGCTCTTTCCCCTTCCACATCTTGATTTGGATGAGTCTGTCAGAACTACAAGTTGGAAGGGACCTGGGCCCTTGAATCGTTCCTGGAGAGGAGACCCTACCTGTCCTTTGGAAACACCTGTTTTGGACTCTTCTGTTAGAGTAAGCCTCTTGGAGGTTTATTTGTCACAGTGGCCAGTGCTTCCCTAACTTCTATGCTCCCCAGGAAATATACTTCCTCCTGAATAAGTCCTTGCCCCGTGGATGGTGGACACTGTGGTCAGTCTGTCAGTGCTGGGTGTGGGTGTAGTCTCATCAGTTGCTAAGATCTCCAACGACAAGACAAAGGCAGTACCACTCCACTTGTGCTCTAAGAGACTGAGTCCAGGTGGGGCTCTTCTGCTCCATGGAGGTCTGCCCTCCTTGTAGTGCATCCGGACAGGCACACCCTCACTCCTTTTAGTTGCTGAATGGAAGGTTTCTCACGGATGCCCAAGAGGGAATGGAATCCCTCAGAGGGAGTAAAGGCCACAGAATGACCTCTCTGAGGAGCTGACAGGCTCCAGCCTCCCCATGGATGGCACATGGACCTCCTGGGGTTTTCTTCACGGTCCATGGGTTGGACCATTGGCCTCACCACAAAGTGCAGGGAGCACCTTAGTACCAGACAGCTCATGTGACTCATTGTGTTGTGAACAGCAAGGAGAAAGTCAAGGAAATTGGAACTATGATTTGAGTGGGCTGGGGGGGGGGGGCAGATACTTCCTGGCAGAGGGATGAGGAACACAGCCAAAATTCCCTGCCAAAATTCCCCAGCTCTGATAGTCACAGATGAAGGGCACAGAAACTTTCTGCCTCATTAACCAAAGTAGGCAATATAAAGAGGGGCCAGGCTTGGGAGGGGCAATATGGAGGTCACTTTGGGGCACACTAGGTTTCTGGGGTGCCCACATAGATGCTTCTAGCAGCAGCATGGGAATAAGGACCTGGAAGGTCTACACCAAAGGGCAAAGTTGCATCTCTTGCTCGATGATGGGAATCACGGTGCAGGACAGGATTGCAGAAAAGACAAAGTACTAAGAGAGGCGTGGGGAGCAAAGAAAGCGGGACACGTGAGTCCCCAGGAAGTGACAAGGAGACAAATGAAGAAGCCAGAGGAGAGGGAGGAAGAGAAGCAGGAGAGAGAGTTGTCTGAGGAGCCAGGTGGGGTGACAAGAGTAAGGGGCATGGAAAGGCCATTGGGTCTGGTGACACGAGCTCATTGGTGGTGAAAAAACAAAAGTTAACCCAGAAGGACACTTCCTGCTTGGCAAGGGCAAGCCAGGTGGAGATTCAAAATTTATGGCAGAGAGCCTGCAAAACGGATAAACTGCCCCTCAGGGACAGTGAGCTAATTGTGTCACATGGTCGGCCTCAGGCAGGGCGGGTCTAGCCACACGAAACAGAAGCCCGCTTGCACAAGCTTAAGTCAGACGGGAGGATTTATGGGAAGAACATGAGGCTATCTCTGAGACCCAGGGACAGGAAGTGCAGCTGCCCTTTGGGGGCGGGAAACAGCAACAGGGGAGCCCGCAGGAACCTTGGCAGCTGTGTGCCCTCCTTCTCCCTTCCTCTCGCCCTCATGCTCAAGGTCTCTGACCCCTGCTTTCCTCCAAGCTTGCCGCTTTCCTCTTCCACGCCCTTTGTTGCGGCTCTGTGTAAATGGTGGAAAATGGCTGCCCTCTCTGGAATCCCAGGGAGACTTCCGTCTCCCCTGTGCTGAGAACTGAGCCTGGCACAAAGTGTCCTCTTAGTACAAGAAGACAATTTAAAAAAAAAGAAAAGAAAGAAAGAAAAAGAAAAGAAAAAAGACTGCCTAGAACTATAAAAATATCCTAAGTCCAAATTCCTGGGACAGCATTGGATTGGTCCACTTGGGCCTGGTGCCCATCCCTTATCCAATCAGCTGTGGCTATGGGAGGATCTTGTCCGCTGAGATTCCCTCTGCAGGGACTGTGGAGCAGCATTTTTGGGAAGGGAACTCAAGCAGATTTCTAAAGAAAGCATGGTGGCTGCCATACTCTGATGTTCCAGAAAGCCACAGGCCTCTGGCCCTAACTGGGACTGGAAGAAGCTGCAAGGTCAAGATCTGCTTTAATGATCAACAAACAATTCCCATGGAGACCATGAGAGGTGAAGTTTGTGCACCCATGGGCAGGCAGCCTTCCTCACAATGAACCCTGCATGCCTCTGTGTCCACCCCAGCCCCTCCACTCCTCCCCACCCTGAGCCCCAAGCCCAGGTCCTATCAGGCGTCCAGATTTCCCTAGCTTCAAGTCTCATCTTCTTTCATGCAGCCTACATCCTTTGTTTCTTTCATTTAAAGCCTCAACTGAGAAAAGGACAGAAAAGCTGAAAAAAGGGGGCTGTGGGGAGGGGAAGCAATGCTTACTCTGCTTGGAATGACCCTTAGTTATCATGTGGTACTTACATTAGGTTAGGCTCTGTCTTAGTCCATTTTCTGTTGCTATAACAAGACACCTGAAGCCAGGGAATTTATAAAGAATAGACGTATAGTGAGCTCACGGTTCTGAAGGCTGGGAAGTCCAAGATCGTGGAGCCAGCATGTGCTCGGCATCTGGTGAGGGCCTTCCTGATGTATTATAACATGGTGGAGGCATTGCATGGTGAGATAAAGCAAGCACGCTGGCTCAGATCTTTCTCTTCTTATAAAGCCACTAATGCCAATATGGGGCTGGGATTTAGCTCAGTTGGTAGAATACCGCTCTGCAGTCTCTGAGGTCCCGAGTTCGATTCCCAGCAGCACAAAACTGGGAGAAGGACGTGGTAATCCACTCCCGAGGCAATCCTGAAACAATCAGCCACTGAAAACCCTATGAGGGTCGCTATGAGTCAGACACAACTTAATGGCACCTAACAGCAACAACAGCAATGCCAATATAGGAGCCTTTACCCTCCTGGCCTTTTCATTTCTAATGGCCTCTCAAAGTCCCCACCTCCAAATACCATTAATATTTGAATATAAGGTTAAAGCTTCCAACTTATGAACTCCTGGGGGACAGGTTCAAACCACAGCAGTCCCAACAGGAAGTAGTTAGGATAGTTTGAGAACTATTTATTTACACAGGGGCCATCAGTAAAGCTGTGGGGGTAGAGGAACCATAGGGATAGTACCAGAAACAGGATCTGTTAGCAAGGGAGTTGTTATTACCCTAGGCCCAAAGGAGCAAAGAGAAGTCACAGCTACCCAAACCTGGAAGGGAATAGACTGGAGTAGAGAAGGGCACCTTAAAAAGAGCAGTGGCCTTTGGTAGAAGGTTCACCTGGCCCAAGCAGACTTTCCCAGGATTTAGACATACCACCCTGGTGTCCGATCCTGTCTGATCTCAGAAGGTAAGCAGGGTCAGGCCTGGTTAGTCCTTGGATGAGAGACTGCCTGGGAATACTGGGTGCTGTAGGCTTGGGAGACAGACCTGGCAGCCCACTCCCAAAACAATCAGTCATTGAAAACCCTATGAACAGCAAAGAAGCACTGACATAGTGCCGGGCAAGGCACAGTGTTGGGGAGTGTTTTTTCTCTTGTACATAGGGTTGCTGTGAGTTGGATTCAACTTGATGGCACCTAACAACAACAACAAATTTGTCTCTCAGTGGGGCTTCCCCATTGGCTGTAACAGACCAATGAGAGCCAAGAGGTAGGGAGCCCTTTGGGGTGGGTGCCCAGGGGTCAGCTTCCTGGGGCTCAGGGTGAGGAAGAGCGGGTGGGAGGATCTGGAGGGGTAAATGAAATATGTGAACAGTTGCTTGCTTATGTGGTGGCACTCTACAGTGTGGACTTCTCCAGGGCGAGCCACTTGACCCTTTGGCCTTTTGTGTCTGGTGCCCAGCCCAGAGGACAGCTCATGCTTCCAACCTCTGTTTGCTGACACCTGGAATGTTTCACACTTTGGCAGTAGGATGGCAAGTGATGGCATTTGGCTGAAGCAGGAACACTTCTTAAGGCAAAGATTTGGAGGGCGGAAGGAAGAAAAGAGAAATGCCCCGAAGATGAAGGTTGAATGATGCTGTCGCTATTTTTAACTTTCACAACAGGAAGTGAGAATAATGGGCTGTACTTTCTTTTTCCTCTTTATAATGGCCTTCTTACTGCTAATAAAAACAACGATAAGTGGCACATGCAGGGCTCTAAGGTTTACCAAGTGCTTTATATGCATTATCTCATCCAGATCCCCTCAACAGCTCTGTAAGAACCACATTATATTTTCATCTCCTCCTTTTTTGAGAAAGAGACTCGCTATCTGGCCCAGGCTGGCCTCAAACTCCTGGGCTCAAGGGATCCTCCTGCTTCATTCTCCCGTGTAGCTGGGACTACAGGTGCATATCACTGTGTCCAGCTCATTCCAGTTTTATAGGCCAGGCTCAGAGAGGTTAGGTAGCTCCCCCAAGGTCACCCAGCAAGTGTTGGTGGAACCACAGCTGGGATCTCGAGTCCATTTCTAGTGTTGCTTTCACCCTGCTGTCTTCCCATCAGCCTCTCAGGCGTGTTCCTTGCTGGGCAGGAGGTCCTTGTTCCGGAAGTCCTACTTTTAAGAGGCTGAAGAACTGAGCAGGAACCAGAGTAAACAGGCCGGGAGAGGGAGGAACCCGGCAGGGCACAGCATCCCTTTGTTTCCTGCTGCCACTCAGGGATCATCAACTCCCTTTTCTTCTCCGCTTCCATTATGCACAGCACTAGGGGGGCAATGCTCTCCCGCCTCGTGACGCATCTATGCAACAATCCTGAATATTTTCAAACTGAATCTGCTTAGAAAGGAAGGATGTTCTCACACATGTGACAATGTGTGTTTGAATTATGCTAAAGGAAATTGGCCAGTCACAAAAGGACAAACACCGTAGGATTCCCACTCATATGAGGTCCTTTGTAGTTAGGTGCTGTCGAGTTGGCAACTCATAGTGACCCTAAAGTACAACAGAATGGAACACTACCCAACACTGTGCCAGGCACACGATCTTTTAACGGTTGAGCCCATTGTTGCAGCCACTGTGTTTCTTCTCATTTTGAGTTATGCCACATCAGCAAAAGGAGGTCCCTGGTCTCCATTCCTGTCATTAAGGTTGACTCTACTTTGAGGAGGCAACTCTTCCCCAGTTGTTTCTTGACTGCCTGCCAGCCAA
Source organism: Pedetes capensis (assembly GCA_007922755.1). Lineage (NCBI taxonomy): Eukaryota > Metazoa > Chordata > Mammalia > Rodentia > Pedetidae > Pedetes > Pedetes capensis. The sequence goes on from VMDO01021182.1 coordinate 12,698, forward strand.
AGGGGTTCATTTTCCAGCACTATATTTGATAGTGTTTCTCTGCTATTCATAGTGTTTTTGATGGTTAATTGTTTCAGGAGTGGGAAACCAGGTCCTTTTCCCTAGTCTGTCTTAGTCTGGAAGCTCAGCTGAAACCTGTCCACCATGGGTGGCCCTGCTGGTATCTGAGATACTGGTTGTGGGGCATCGCCCTGCTGCTGGACTCGCTCTGGCCGTGAGCGGGAACCAGCAGTCAAAGACCCATCTTCTGGTGAGGGGGAGCTGGGCACCCAGGAGCCGCACCACCTGGAAGGGAGGCTTATGCCCACAGCTGCTCTGAGAAGCCTTGAGAAAGGCAGGCTCAGAGGCTTATGCCCATGGCAGCTCCTTGCTTCTTTTCTTCCCAATGAAGACTCCGAGTGCTCTGCTCCAACAGCTCTTTATTTCTTCCTTGTCTGTCCCGGTCGATGGAATGGACCCAGACTGCTCCATGTACTGCCCTTATATACTCTTTGGGGGCTTTCTGGGGGACCAATCAGAGGCAGTCATGGGTTTCAGCCAATCAGAGGGGATATTCAAATTTGGTTTTGTAAGTGTAGCCAATCAGGGGTGGTTCCAAAACAGTCCAATCAGGAGGTGTTCTGGGGTTTGGAAACAGCCAATCAGTGTCGAGGGGGCGGAGGCAAGGGAATAGATGCCAGTGCCATCTTGGGGAGCTCGACGACCCTGAGTTCCAGGATGTAGACCAAAGGTGACTGCCTGGGGAACAAGCCTCAGTCCTCCAAGGGAGCCTAGATAGGCCCTGGGACGAACTGCCTCTCTAGCAGTGCCCTACAACCGGTGGCACAGCTTTCAGTATCACAGTGACAAGCATGTCCCCACAGCATGACAAGCTGATAGACATGCAGGGATGAAGTCCTCAGAGTAGGTAAATTCAGAGACAGAAAGCACAATGGTGGTTGCCAGGTGCTGGGCAGCCTTGAGGGAGTGAAGGGAGAGTTGTTTAATGGGGACAGAGTCTCTTTTTGCAAGATGAAAAAAATTCTGGAGCTGGATGGTGGTGATGGCTGCACAGTAATGTGAATGTCCTTAATGTTACTGGACTGTACACTTGGAAATGGCTGAAATGATGAATTTTGATAGGTATATTTTACACAATTTTTTAAGCTGAATTCAGTAAACATTTAATGAGCATCTACTCTGTGCTCTGCATGAGGTTTCCAAAGCCATAAAGTACCAGGCTTACCTTCAAGAACCTGCCAGCCCCATCCGGCAAAGTGATGTGAATGCACTCAGGCTCACTGAAAAGCACCACAATATCAGAGTGCGCTGGAGGTGTGCATGCGCGGGATTCGGGCTGGCAGTGAAGCCTTCTAGAAGGAAGTAGTATTTCCAGGAACTGTGATGTTGCACAAGGAGCAGGGTTGCTGGGGATACACAGAGCATGTCCAGCAGAGAAGCAGCCTGGGGAAACACCTTGTTGTTGTTGTTGTTGTTAGGTGCAGTGGAGTCGGTATCCGACTCATAGCGACCCTCATGGCTGACTGTTTTGGGATTGCCTTGGGAGTGGATTGCCAGGCCCTTCTCCCATTTTTGCAGTGCTGGGAATTGAACTCGGGACCTCAGAGACTGCAGCGCAGTGCTCTACCAACTGAGCTAAATCCCAGCCAGGGGAAAAACCTTAGAGGTGTTGAAACAAGATGTTGCTAAGGGGCTCTCCAGGGCCCTTCCTTTCCTTCTGGCCCATCTCCCTATATCGTAAGCTGATAGATCGACAACAGTGCCTCTCAATCCATCTGCAGCAATGGGCAGATCTTATGTAAACAGATGGACAGATTTTCTGTTTTCATTTCCGGTCCATCACAGACTGGTATATGACCCTCCGGCGTATGACTATTACAGAGTTCAGGCCACATGTGACTTACCATAGATGGGCAAAGTGATCTATTTCCTGTTCAACAAGAGTCTACCCATCACGTGCTTGGATATGACTGCAAGGTCAAGTTGCTTTCAAGGTTTCTGAAGAGTTACTGACAATTTCCGCATTTATCCCATGGTGGACCCACAGTGGTCTGCAGAGCACATTTTGCATAGTGTGAGTCGTGAGCGCATGCGCACCTCCAGCACACATCTATAAACTGGTGATTCCAGGCCAGGCGTGGTGGCGCACGCTTGTAATCCCAGCAATTTGGGAGGCCAAGGCAGGATAATCGCAAGGTTGAGGTCAGAAGCGACCTGAAACCCTGTCTCAAAAAAATAAAAGGTAAAATATGGGCTGGGGGTGCAACTCAGTGGTAGAGTGCTTGCAAAGCATGCATGAAGCCCTGGGTTCAGCCCCTGAGCTCTGAAAAAAAAAAAAAAAAAAAAAAAAAGCGAGTGATTCCTTTAAAGGGGAGAATCCTATTTTTCCATTTTAGCTTTACTATGCTTCCAGATTCTAGCAAGCCCATCCAAAAGACACCCTGCCACAGCCCATGCCCACTTGTTAATTAACCAGTGTTTTCCCAGTGTTTTGAATATGAAAGGCTCTGCCGCTATTAAATACTATTATTATTATTAGCCTCGTGTCCACTATAGTGAATGTCATTTAATTAGAACTGCATAATAGGCAAATCTGCCTTAATTGGCTGGGATGTGGCTAAGAAACCATTTCCTATCTGCTCTGCGCTCTCTATTCCACGGCCATCACATTGCGTTCTCTGGCAATGGGTCATTTTGGAGACCTTGGGCAGGGTTCAGGGAAGGTTATCTGGCTACTGATTAACACTTAATTAGCACCTTTTTCATGTAGCACAGCAGTGACTTTGTAAATTTAAAATTTTCAGGAGACCACTTAATGTGGAATTAAAGTACAAGTGCAATATTTAAGATGCATGAAATTGTTTTACGCATTACAGCATTAACTAGCTCTTAATTTATGCAGCGCATGCCAGCAAAGGGCAATTAAAGTATAGCAGAAAAAGAAATTATGGATCTCTAAGTTGCCCATCTTCTCCTCTAATGACGCTTTTGCAGGTTTTTGCGACATTTGCGTCTCAATTGCTGTCCTAGATTTAGGAGTAACTGGTAAGGCGTGAAGCTTGTTTGCCCCACAGGAACTGGCTTCATCCAAGCTGAAGCCATTTCTAACCAATATCTACCTTCCAGGACCCAGAAATCCAACCAACTTCAGTGATTGGTCCACAGACAGGCACATAACTCAACTAGAGCCAATGAGATGTCAGAAGACATTTGCTCCAGCCTTGTGAAAAAGCAATGCTGTGTCCTGCTTGGTAGCTGCTGGAGGGACTTATCCTTTTTTACCTTGACTAGTGTGGTATTATGCAGATGACACAACTCTGCTTGCTGAAAGTGAAGAGGATTTAAAACATTTACTGATGAAGATCAAAGATCATAGCTTTCAATATGGGTTGCAACTAAACATCAACAAAACAAAAATCCTTACGACTGGATCAGCACGCAACTTCACATTAAATGGAGAAAAGATTGAGGTTGTCCAAGATTTTGCTTTGCTTGGCTCTATAATCAACACCTGTGGAAGCAGCAGTCAAAAAATCAAAAGGCGCATTGCTCTAGGAAAAGCTGTGGCAAAAGATCTCTTTAGAGTATTGAAAAGCAAAGATGTCCCATTGAAGACGAAGGTGCATCTGACTCATGCCATGGTATTTTCAGTCGCATCCTATGGTTGTGAAAGCTGGACATTGAACAAGGGAGACAGGAAAAGAATTGATGCTTTTGAATTATGGTGCTGGAGATGTCTATTGAATATACCATGGACTGCCAAAAGAACCAACAAATCCGCCCTAGAAAAAGTGCAACCAGAGTGCTCCTTGGAAGCAAGAATGGCCAAACTGCATCTTACATATTTCGGACATGTAGCCAGGAGAGATCAATCCCTGGAGAAGGACATCATGTTTGGGAGAGTGGCAGGTCAACACAAAAGAGGAAAACCCTCCACCAGATGGATTGACACAGTGTCTGCAACAATGGGCTTAAACATAAATAAGATGGTTTGCCTGGCATAGAATCGGCAAGTGTTTCCATCTGCTGTACATAGGGTAGCTATGAGTCAGACTCGACTCGACAGCACCTAACAACAACAACAAGTGTGGTATGAGGATGTGAGATCTGGAGCCACTGCACCAATTTTGTAAGAATGTAGAACTTCAGGGGAGCCAGTGTTCATTTGGAGGATAAATCCAACATCATGGGAGGCCGTATGGCAAGATAAAGAGAAATCCAACTCTGGAAGACATTATGGGAGACCCTGGATTGAGGGTTGTCTGAAGGCAGTCTGATCTCTGGATTTTTGGGATTAGGATTAGAGCCTAATACACCACACGGTATTCCTATCTCCCTGCCTTTAAACATTCTGTTGCCTTTTACTGGAATGCGCTTTCCTTCTTCCCCTATCCTTCAGGGCTAAGGCCAAGTGACGCCCACCTAAGAAGCTTGCTTTGATATGAACTGTGCTGCCCTCCCCTGGGGTGCTCCTGCCTGTGACTTGAACTCCTTCTTCAGCACCGCCCCGAAAAGTAGGAAGTTTCCGGTGTGGCCTTCCGTCTCCTCTGCGAGAACCTAAGCCCCAGCGTTATTGTCTGCACAGTGCCGAACCCCATTCCTTGAAAGGAATGGTTAACTATTAGAATGATATAATCAGAAGGAGAGGGAGTGGGCGTGAACCCGTGTTCTCAGCGAAAGCCACGCAGCAAAGAACTGGGCAAAAAATGTAGCTGGATGCATTCATGGCCCTATTGGAAGATTGGAAATAAGAAGGGGGAGGAGCCAAAGATTCCAGCCAATTAAAATATTTCCCTCTATTTACAACTTGCACGTATGGCTACAGTCTCGGTGCACCAAATCCAATGCTAGGAAAGTGCAGGCTTCACACTATCACCTCTTCGTGCCCACCCCAAATCCTCTGTGGCAGATGTGGGGCTCAGCTGATCTGATCCCTCTTAAGGAAAAGACTCCTGCCTGGGCACTCTGAATGGGGTCAGCCTTTCCAGGTGGCTCCCGGCCAGTGGCTGGGGGAGGCAGGGCTACTTGGTGCTGGCCATTTCTGCCATTTTGGGGCTCCTTGGATCAGCACCTTTTGCTCAGAGCTTCTATGGGGCTGGCAGTGACTTTGCAGAATCATATTGCCGCCTGACAGCTCCCCCTGCCCAATGGTGCTTCCTACCTCTTCTTCTTCCATGGTTGTTACTTCCAGTAAACTCTTGGCATTCCTAACTCCACCTCAGCACAGGCTTCCTGGAGAGCCCAGCCTTCTACATCCTCCCCAGAGGTCAAATCTGCTAAGTTTGGGGTGTGTATTCCTCCAGACATTTCCCCCCCTTGGCCTTTATGTATGTGCATGTACATTTACCATCAAAAGATTTGTGATTACTTCATTCTGTTTTTACACGAATGTGATCACACTGGGTGAATGGTTCTACAACTTTTTAGATTGTAACACATCTTTGTGAACAACAGATATCGGTGTACATAGGTATGTCTTCCTTTTTATTAGCCATATAGTATTCCACAACACAGATAATCCTTTTTTATGTAACTGTTCTTTTTTCTTTTCTCTCTTTCTTTCTTTCTTTCTTTCTTTCTTTCTTTCTTTCTTTCTTTTTTTCAGTGCTGGGGATGGAACCTAAGGCCTCCCTCATGCTAGACAAGTGCTCTACCACTGAGCTATATTCCCAGCCTCGATTTAACCTCTCATTTTAATGGTAAAATAGTGCTAAGAACATGCCGGAAGTGGATTTTAAATACTGATAAACAGAGCATTATTCCCTCCAATATAAACCATGCACAATGAAAGGCTGAAGGAGGGCTTGTGTTAGCCCTGTCTCACATTTTCTGTATTCTGATGCTCTGACACCCAGAGCTTTGCTGCTCCAGACTTGCCAATCCTAAACCTGCTTGTGCTGCCTAGCCCATTCCTCCCCACGGAGCCATAGTAAAGGCTCTGACTCACCAGGTCCTCCTCTCCCTCTGCATCCCCACCCCTCCTCTTGGGAGCTATAACTGTAACAAACTATTTTTTCCTTTTCTGTGCTACTAGGGGGCTGAACCTAGGGTGTCCTGGATACTTTGCAAGTGCTCTGCTACTGAGTTGCACCTCCAGCCCCTTTTTGATTTTTAAAATTGAGACAGAGTCCCGCTAAATTACACAGGCTGCCTCTGGCCTTGAATCTGAGATCCTTCTGCCTCTGCCCCCTGAGTCTCTGGGATTACAGACATGTACCACCATGACTGGTGTAAAGTATTTCAATAATGCTTGTCTCCTGATCTATTGGCCTTACCATGTCTGAATTATAAAGCCTGTATTTTAAAACAGGACCCCATATGGATGAGGCGGAATACACATTTTCTTTTTCTCCTGCAGGTTCCACAATGCTTTGGTTTGTGAACCCTTTCAGGGCAAATGTAAAAGGCTAAATGTGCTGTGTTATTTAAGGCAGACATAAGAATTTCCTGCTAGTAAGCAAGGCCACCCGAAGTCCCCTATTTCTGGGGCATCTTGAAAACTGTCGTCAACAGCAACAATCTTTGTGAGCCTATCCGCTATGGAGCAGAGGCAGCGACTGAGGCCAGCCAGGGTCCCAAGGGCTAAAGCCTCGAGGAATCCAGGAGCACCAGGGCATGGCCCTACCCTTTGCCAAAGGAGGACACAAGGCTCCCTTGGGCGAGTGGTCCCTGTGGACGGCTGATGTCATTCTCACCTGAGAGGGGAGGGGGGACAGAATTCCAGCCCCTGCTGCAGCCTTGGGGCTGGGGCCGATGACGTGGGCATCCTGGTGGAGGCTGGCCTGTGTTCGCAGCTGCCTGCCGGGAGCTGGAGCCTGTCAGCTCCAGCGTTAGCCAGGGAAGACGTTTCTGACACAAACCCCGGGGGGAATCCGTGCAGGAGCTGGGCTGTCATTACTTATTAACAACGGACCTGATCCCCAACCAGGCGGGCCCAGGGAAATGGCCGGTGGGGAGGCCAGCCTACCTCCCGCGAGGTGGATTAACACCTTCTAGGCCAGAGGGAGCCGTCTGGGGCTCGACTGGCATATTTTTGTATCTAAGGGGGGGGCATCCTTCCCTCTTAGGGGCTGGATCCCTATTCCTAGCCTTCCCCTCCTCTTCTGTGTCGCCTTCTCTTCTGTTCGCCTGCCCCTTCAGGTTGTAAGCAGTCCAACCCGCAGAGTGTGGGAGAACGCTGAGAGGGAAAGGAAAGGTTCGAGAATGCACACAACCAGAAACCCAGGCCTAATGCGTGTCCTCAGACAGGGCCTACAGGGGCAGGAACAGGAAGAAGGCAGCCAGAGCGGAAGTCAGGAAAAGGTCTGCAAACTGGCTGTCTTTAAAGCTAGGGATTGCCTCTTTCTGTCCCCTGGAAGGGTCCCCGACTTGGGTGTCTGCATGCTTCGCCCAGCACAACAATCTCCACAGTACAGCAAGCAGGAGCCAGGTGGGCTGCCACGCGGAGGCAGGGACAGAGATGGGCAGCTCCAGGGGGCGCTCTTAGGGTCAGCCCTGGGAAAGGGAGGGGCAGGAGGCAGGATGAGGGACGAGGACACTGCAGTGCAAACCCCACGCATTCCCCAGCTAGCCCCACGGCGGGCGCTGGACTGGGGTAAGCCTTCGGAGGGGCTCGCAGCTGGGGGTCAGCGCCCAGACGCGGGCTGCCCCAGAAGCCGGCGTGACCCGGGGCGGGCAGCTTCCACAGCCTCCACGGAAGGAAAGATTCGGGCCTGCCTTCTGGGAGGGGAGCGCAGCAAACTCTCCAGAGCCGAGGCTTCCCTAAGTCTTTATGGGACAGTCCACCCCCGCCCCCGCCCCAGGCGACCCTGCCCTGCTCCCACACAGCATAATGCCTGCCACCCCACGACATCGGCGGGTCCAGCTTTCCCGAGGCCCCTCCACCCGCTTCTAGCCTCCGCCCGTGGCCCCTCCCACTTCCCTCACGCTCCTCCCACCTTCTCGCCAGCCCTCCTCTCTCCCTTGCCTCTTCCTTGCAGATATTCCACCGAGTTTTCCAAACTTCCAAAGGCCATCGGGTTGACCGCTGAGTGGGCCCGTGCAAGGTCGCAGATGCAGCCCTGCCCAGTATGACAAGCAGGAAGCCAGCCGCTCCCTCCGGCCCTGCTGTCTTGCTATCAAACACTGCTATCAAACACTGTCATCCGCGAAGAGCATTTTCCTCGCCTCCAATCGGGTGATTCCAAACTTCCTCGCAGGTGGTGCTCACTTGTCACAGGCCGTTCTGCTTTCTTCGTGTCCACGGGAGTGGAAAATGTGCGGTCATTATGTGCCCTGTAATTTAAACTGTACATGGGTCACTTGGTCTGTGTGTGTGCGCGCAGATGGGGAGGCGGGCCTCCCCGGGAACGGGAGTTTAGGAGTGGACAGTTACCGCGTTATCACAAGCCCCGCGGTCCGGAGCCACCAGACCTGCGGTTCAATCTGTACCAGAGGCTGTGTTCATTGGCCTGTTGTTGTTAGGTGCCGTCGAGCCGTGTCCAACTCAATGTTGTTGTTGTTGTTAGGTGCCGTCGAGTCGGTATCCGACTCATAGCGACCCTCTGTACAACAGGGGAAACACTATTGTCAGTGCTTCTCTGCTGTTCCTAGGGTTTTCAATGGCAGATTGATTTTTGGGAGGGGGTTGCCAGGTCCTTCTCCCAAGCCTACAGCACCTAGTGTTCCCAGGCGGTCTCCCATCCAGGTACTAACCAGGCCTGACCCTGCTTAGCTTCTGAGATCTGACGGGATCGGATGCCACAGGGCTACCACTGCAGGTCCTGTCCAACTCATAGCGACCCTCATAGGGTCTTCAATGGCAGATTGTTTCGGGATTGCCTTGGGAGTGGGTTGCCACGTCCTTCTCCCATCGTTGGCCTGTGGGGCCTTGGAAATGAGCTCTCTGTTATCCACGGTGGAATTACTGGAGACAGATGGGTTGGCTACAAAACAGGAGCGCTCTCTGGCCCTCGCAGGCACAGATAGGACAGCCTGGCGAGCCCCAGGGTTCGCACTCTGGGCTTGACTCCGAAGTGCCCCCCCTCCACTCCCACGCGTGCATCCAGCTGCCGAGTAGGTGGGTTTTGCCTCCTGCGAGTCAGACTAGAAGGTTAGAGAATCCTGCTGCTGGAATCCCGTGGCGTTTGCCTCGGGCAAACTTTCCTGTGAGGCGCTGCTGGAGCTCTTAAAAGTACAGAGAGCTGGAATGTCACTGAATTGACAGAACAAGTTATATGACTGCTTTGCGCAGCTTGCTCAGAGCTTGGCCTGAAGTCTTCCTGTCACAGTAACCTGGTGGCCTTGTGCGGGAGGGAACTTGCTGTAATTACTGGAGGTGACAGATTTACCAAAAAGAACCTAATAGCTTTGCAAGACCAAATTGGCTTAGGTCCATCTGCAGTCCCCGAAAACCCCAGCCCTAGTCCTCTGTAAAACCATTGTTGTTGTTGTTAGGTGCCGTGGAGTCAGTATTCGACTCATAGCGACCCTCATAGGGTTTTCAATGGCTGACTGTTTTGGGATTGCCTTGGGAGCGGATTGCCAGGCCCTTCTCCCATTTTTGCGGTGTTGGAAATTGAACTCGGGACCTCAGAGACTGCAGCGCAGCACTCTACCAACTGAGCTAAATTCCAGCCCATTATGCCACTTATCCTTCAATTAATGTTGGCCAGCTCTTTGCCCAGTCAGAGTGGAAACCCCAAGGAACACGACTTCTAAGAGGAAACAGAGACAATATCTTACTTGTGGGTTTAAGCCCAGAGAACCTAATGACCGCTCACTCACATGCTCAGGCACGCATCCTCCCTATGCGCACACCCAAGTGCACTCCTGAAGCATATCCGTTTGGACGTGCCGCTCACTTGCTTTTTAGTCCTATTGGGCTCTCTCGAGTTATAAGGCACAGAGACACAATGAGGTTAGCACAGGTGCTGGCACCACACAAGCCCCCGGAGGCGGTTGAACAGGAGCAAGACTCCTGCTTCCGTTCTGGACCTGGCAGCAGCCGTGGCCAGATTTATCATCTGGTCTTGTCCTTGGCTGTCCTGGAGTCCAGAGCCACCTCCATTCTCAACTGGGAACCGCCCTCCCTACTTCCCTCCCCTCCTGCCACCACTTTCTTTCTGCCTTTCTCTCCTTCCTTTGTTCTTTCATTCAATTTTCAATGCCTATCATTCCACTTACCTACTGGTGCATAAGCAACGATCCCCAAATCTAGTAGCCTCAGAAGAAAATCATTTTATTACAAACAAGTCTCCCTCAACTGAGATGTTTGGAACCAGGACTGTTTTCGATTTCAGATTTTTTTTTTTTATTTTGAAATATTTGCGTATACATAATGCAGTTTCTTGGGGACAGGACCCAAGTCTAACCACAAAATTCATTTATGTTCCATGTACACCTTATACACACAGCCTGAAGGTAATTTCACACAGTGTTTTCAATAATTTTGCGCATGAAACAAGTTTATATGCATTATACCATCAGACTTGTGACGTTGTGTAAGCGCTCACAAAGTTTCCGATTCTGGAGCATGTTGGAGATTGGACTTTGGTTTAGGGGTGGCCAACCTGCATACTTCACAACTTCTAGGGGCCAGAATTCAGGCAGGGCTTGGTTAGGAGATGCTTTCACTACTAGCATGGCACCTGCTGGGAATATTCAGCAGTGCTGGCTTGGTCTGGAGGACCCAAGATGGGCTGAATATGGCACTTGGAGGGAAAGTTTGGCAGGCTGGTGCACCCAGCCACTTTCTGGCCTTGCGCTGCCTCAGGGCCTCTCCACGTGCTACCTCTTGTAGGTGAGTGGGACTCTCCAGTGAGTGAGTGCTCCAAGAGACCGGAAGTGGAAGCTCCACACTATCACTTCTGCAGCATTCTATTGGCCACAGGCACCACAGAGCCCCGCCCCCCCGCAGGGAGAGGGCCTACATTTCCAGCAGAGTGAACACATTGGTGCCCATCTTTAATCTGCTGGGAACTGTGAGACAGGCTATTGAATTATGGATAAAATACGGTGAACACTATCATTTTCTTCTTTTTTGATTTCCACTGCAATAAGTCCATAGCTGGGGGTCAGCTTTCTCCTTTCCTTAAGGTACGAGGGAAATTTGGCCTGCCATCCTAATGGGGTATGGGCTGGCAAGAGTGGGGAGATAGAAACTGGGCTGGGCAGAGGTACTTTCAAGAAGCCATGTTGGGTGGAGATAGGCTCTGGGAAAGAGGAAACAGCAGGTCAGAGGCCTTGAGCTGGGTGAGGTGGGAAGGCAGAGAGGAAAGCTCTGCTGGCAACTGTGGGGGGAAGGATGACCTTGAGGTTCCCTTAGTCTGGGTTTCCCCCACAAGCAGACTCTGAATGGAGGATTTGGCTGCGAGGAGTTTATTTGGGAGATGATAACCCAGAAGCATGAGAGGGGCTGGGGAAGTGAGGCAGGGAAGGAAGAGAAATGAATCAAGGGTGTGCTAAGGAGCAGGTAGGGAGAAGGACTTGGCAGCCCACTCCCGAAGCCATTGAAAATCCTATGGATAGCAAAGAAACATTGTCAAATATAGTGCCAGAAAATGAGCTCCGCAGGCTGGAAGGCATTCCAGAAACAACTGGGCAAGAGTTACCTCTTCAAAGTAGTTGTTGTTGTTAGGTGCCGTTGAGTCGTGTCCAATTCATAGCCACCCTTATAGGGTTTTCAATGGCTGACTGTTTTGGGATTGCCTTGGGAATGGGTTACCACATCCTTCTCCCATTTCGAGGTGCTGGGAATCGAATTCAGGACCTCAGAGACTGCAGAGCAGCGCTCTATCAACTAAGCTAAATCCCAGCCTCCTCAAAGTAGAGTCAACCTTAATGACAGGATGGCAGTAAAGCCCCTAGGACCTCTAGTTACTGATGTGGCATGCCTCAAAATGAGAAGAAACACAGTGGCTACAACAGTGGGCTCAAACATGAAAAGATCGTGTGCGTAGCAGTGTTGGGGAGTGTTTCTTTCTGTTGTACATAGGGTTGCTAGGAGTCAGACCCCACTCGACGACACCAAACAACAACAAAGGAACAGGTAGGCAACCGGGGCTCAAGCTTGCTGGGCCCCACAGGAAACTGTGCGCAGCATACTCCACATCCTGGAGGGGAAGTGGACTGAAGACCAGCCACTTGGGCCATCTCCCTTGAGTCAGTAATCGAGAGCTATCCCTGGGAGACTAATCCCACCCCCCACACACAGTCATTATGTCTAGGAGTTGTCTTTTAGTGGCCTCCAGGGTGTCCCAGGGCTGGGATTTAGCTCAGTTGGTAGAGCGCTGCTCTGCAGTCTCTGAGGTCCCGAGTTCAATTCCCAGCACCGCAAAAAAGGGAGAAGGACCTGGCAATCCACTCCCAAGGCAATCCCAAAACAGTCAGCCATTGAAAACCCTATGAGGGTCGCTACGAGTAGGATACCGACTCAACCGCACCTAACAACAACAACAACAGGGTGCCCCAAGTGGTGTAGCAGGGCCCTGCAGGAGTCTGTTGAGACCTTTCACTGGGAGGCTTAGTTCTCTTTCACGTGGGACATGCGTAGGGCCTCTGCCCCCCATACCTCTAGAAGGTGCCTGTCACTCTGTATTCCATGGGAACCTCACAGCCTGGATGCTCGCTGTCGTCCCCTACCCCCCCACACCCCACAAATTCCTCAGTATAACCTGCGTGGCTCACAGACGCTTTGGGAATCAGCAGTTCTCTCTGGGGTACATGGTGAATGCTGATCCCTGAGCCAAGGTCAGCTCTGAGCCAGAACAAAGACAGGTGGGGCCAGGTGGCACGTGCAGTCACCCTCCTCTGTGTCCTTGCTGCACAGTCTGGGAATAAGAGAAAGGCAGCACTTTCAGAAACACAAGAGCAGCTTCAGGCACTCCCTCTTTTGTGTCCTCCAAGGCTTAAGAAGCCTGCAGCTGTACCACTGTGGCGTCCCATTCCAGTCCCATCCCAGTCCAGTCTTGGAAGCTAAGTCAAGTCAAGTCAGGTTACTACTTGGATGGGAGACCGCCTGGGAACACCAGATGCTGTAGGCTTGAGACCCAGCAACCCACTCCCAAAAAATCAATCCGCCATTGAAAACCTTATAAACAGCAGAGAAGCACCACAGTTTCATCTGTTGTATGTAGGGTTGCTGTGAGTCGGACACTGCCTCGATGGCACCTAACAACAACAACAAGGCTTAAAGAAATAGGAATTTAAGCTGGCATGGTGGTTTACGCCTGTAATCCCAAGGATTCAGGAGGCAGAGGCAGAAGGATTGTGACTTTAAGGCCAGATGTAGTCTAGGTAACTTAGGAAGAACTTGTCTCAAAATAAAAAACATTAAAAAGGGGGTTGGGATGCAGCTCAGTGGCAGAGCACTTGTAAAGGCCCTGGGTTCAGCCCCCACTACAGAGAAAAGAAAGAGGGAAAGAAGGAAAGAAAGAATGAAAAGAAAAGAAAAAGAAAGAAAGAAAGAAAGAAGGAGAAAGAAAATAGAGAGAGGGAGGGAAGGAAAGATAGAAAGAGGAAGGAAGAAAGGAAGGAAGGAAGAAGGGAGAGAGAGAAAGGGAAATAGGAATTTCTTTGCCACTGAGGCCAGATGAAATTAGCAAATTTGTTCACCCTTTGTGGGCACCCCTTCTATCAGGCAGCCCCTGAGCAGAGCTCAACCATCTACCTTGGCTCCCCATGCCAATGGAGCAGTAGAAAGGTCACTAGACTGCAAGGCCAACATCCCAGGTCGGAGCCCCTTTTCTGCCATTCCCTACCCATGAAGCCTAGGGGAAGACACCTGACCTTCTGAGTTTCTGTTGCCCCATCAAGAATCCTGTCTGCGGTACTCCTGGGAGGTGGTGGAACCTTTAGAAGGTGGGGCTATCAGAAAGAAGTTAGGTCACTGGGAACATGACCTTGAAGGGGATATTGGGACTCCAGCCCCTCCCTGTCTCTCTCTCTGCTTCCTGGCCACCCAGGAAGTGAGCACCCTGCACCTCGTGCTCCCCACCACGACATTCAGCCTCACCACAGCCTCAAAGCAACAAGTGACCATGAGCCTCTGAAACTATGAGCCAAAATAGACCTTCCTTCTAAATTGTTTGTTGTTGTTGTTGTTAGGTGCCATCGAGTCAAGTCCGACTCATAGCGACCCTCATAGGGTTTTCAACGGCTGACTGTTTCGGGATTGCCTAAGGGAGTGGGTTGCCACGTAGTTTTGCAGTACTGGGAATTGAACTCTGGACCTCAGAGACTGCAGTGCATCGCTCTACCAACTGAGCTAAATCCCAGCCCTCTAAATTGTTTATCTCAAGTATTTGTCCTGGGGGAGTGTGTGTGGGGGGCGGTGGGGAACACTGACTAACATACTTGCTAAATGTCATGAGTGTTTCCAGAGTTGACTTTCTAGGAAAGAGTAATGAAGCCCCTTCCCCCACCAGAATGTGCTCACTGGCCAACACCATTGTGAGCCTGCCCTCTTCCCGGAGCCAGTTCCTGGGGGGGTCACCGTGGATTGGATTAGAATGTTATAAAGATTTGCCTCTGAGTTGGGAATGGAGTCCTCTTGACAGAGATCTGAATTTGATTCCGGTTCCTTTAGCAGGTTGGAGGGTGGGGAGACCATCAATCCAATGTGCTTCACAGGATCACGGTGCCCCCCACTTGCCTCCCAAATGACAGGTTCCCTTATACCGGACTCAGATCTGGCATAAATCTGACTTGAGCTTCTTGGGTTTGCACCCTTACTTTTTCTTTTCTTTTCTTTTCTTTTTTCTTTTTTGTGGTACTTAGGGGTTGAACTCAGGGCCTCGAACATACTTTGCAAATGCCCTACCACTGAGCTGCACCGCCAGCCCCTCTTTTATATTGTATTTTTGAATCTAGAGTCAGGATCTAGTGAAGTGATGTAGTCTGCCTCTGGCTTCGAATCTGCTCTCCCCGGTCTCCACCTCCCGAGTTGCTAGGATGACAGGTGTACGCCACCTCGCCCAGCCTGCTGTTGTTGTTAGGAGTTGTGGAGTCTGATCCGACTCAGCGACCCTCAGAGGGTTTTTGATGGCTCATTGTTTGGGGATTGTTTCAGGAGAGGGTTGCCAAATCCTTCTCCCATTTATGCGGTGCTGGGGATCGAACCCAGGGCCTCAGAGAGCACAGAGCAGCACTTTACCAACTGAGCTGCGCCCCAGCCCCTCGCTCAGCTCACCCTTGCTTTTTCCACACTGATAAATGGTTAATGCTTTTAACGAAATGCATCTTCACAATCTCTGCAGAGGCTGCAATGAGCGCTCTTTAGTTCACTTAGGCCCATTTCGCAGAGGGACAGACTGAACGCTGTGAAATGAGTCTTTGTGGAGGACGGAGAGTCAGGGTAATGGAGGAGGGCTTGTGGCAGAACAAGCAGTTCCTGCTCACTCGCTCTCCCTTTTACTCACACCCCCTCTCCTTCGGCTGAATTGATAGGCAAATTATTGAATATGTGACCAGGCTGGGGCTAGGAGGCTGTTTATAGCCTGCAGATCTTGCCTTTTCTGCCTGGATGAGTCTGCCAGCGGCCATCAGATAACGGGCCTCTCCTGGTGACAGGCGTGATGGATTTCCCCCATTACTTCCTATCAGTGCTTTTGTTACTTTGCATTTTATGCAGCGTCTTTCCTCTGGGCAACTCAAGGCCTTTTGCAGAGTCTTATGTAATGGAAAATAATTCTGCAATGTAGGCAAACTGGGCAAGGCCAGAATACAGAAACCACACTCTTTATACACATGCGCAGCAACCCTGCTGGGGCCTGTCTACGTTTGTTCGGGCAGTGACATTTGTGGCACTTCCTGAAGATGAGAGCACTGACACAGGGAAAGGGGGATGCAATTGCTTTTGGTAAGCTTGGGCTTGGGCCACTGGCTTTTAAATGAGGAGGGATTTTAAGAAAAAGAGAAGTAAGGAAAGGAGGAATGAGCCATGGCCCAAAGAAGTCAGTAAGCACAGGAAGAGGTGCTCAGCAACATTCATCACCTGGGAAATGTATATTCAAACCATCTAAATGGCTAATACGCAAAAGTGATAATACTAAATGTTGGTCAGGATATGGAGCAACTGGAACTTCACAGGCTATTGGTGGGTGTATATTCCGTGTGGTCATTGTGAAGAATTGTCCAGTAACCACTAAGGAGGAACAGATGGTTGCCCAAGACCAACCCTAGGAGTTCTGCTTCTAGGTCAATACCCACAGGTGAGCACATATGCTTCTCCCTGAGTCTGCAAAAGGATATCCATCACAGCAGTATTCACAGCAGCCTAAACTTGAGGTGATCTGACAAAATGTCCAGCAGAAATAGAATGGACTAATAAATTACGATGTGATTACACTGTGGAATGATATGTTGCTATGTTGTTGTTAGGTGTCGTCAAGTCAGGTCCGACTCATAACTACCCTTATAGGGTTTTCAATGGGTGAATAATATACATCAATGAAAAAGGACAACTTCTTCATACAGTAATATAGAAAAATTTTGCATACATAATATGGAAGAAAGAAGACAGACACAAAAGTGCATGCTGTGTAATTTCACTTATGTAAAGTCAAAGACCAGGCTCAAGTAATCTGTTGTGGCCGAAATCAGAAAAATGGTGGTCTGCTGACAGGGAGGAATGATGGTGCCCTCTAGATCTTGGTTTCCATGGTGGCTAGCAGGACAGCTGACTTTGTAAATGTTCATTGATATGGATGCTAATGACTTGCTCACCGTACTGTCTACTTCAACAAGGATTTGCAATAAGAATAGAAGGGAAAGGAAGAGGGGAAGTAAGGAAAATACAGATACGCCTCTATTTGGAAACAGGTTGGATTCTGATGGCTGTTTTTGTTGTTGTTGTTGTTGTTTGTTTGTTTGTTTTTTCTTGTGGTACTACGAGTTGAACCCAGGGCCTTATACATGCTTTGCAAGTGCTCTACCACTGAGCTGTACCCCAGCCCCCTTTTGATTTTTTATTTTGAGACAAGGCTAAGTTACGTAGCCTGCCTCTGGCCTCAAACTCAGGATCCTTCTGCCTCTGCCTCCCGAGTCGCTGGGATTACAGGTGTGTGCCACCACACCTGGCTAATAGCCTTCCTTGCCTCTGTTCATTTGTCCATCTGTTGATGGCAGCAGACTTCGCATCCACTTATTTCTGCTGCCTAGTTTTCTATCGAAGTTTGTGGACCAAAATTTCATAAGCAGAGAAGCTTCTATTTAGAGTAAGGCTGAAGGTACTTGATTTATGATTTCATTCATTCATTCACTCGCTCATTCATTCAAAGACAGAAAGAACTATAATGTGATTCTGGAAGCCTTTGGAATTATTTATTTCTCCATGGCCTCTTATCAGTAACAAGACTTTCCACCCCATCCGGGTTTGTAAAAGTTGGAGGGGAAGTTGGGGACCACCGCTCCTGTGAAAACACTCTTCACCTCCTCCCTTGATTCCTAGTTTAGAGAGCTGACACCTGCAAGAGTGGAAAAGTGACAAGGTAGGGGCAGCTTGGATACTGGGCACATTTGTTTCTCACCGCTGCTGTAATGCCAAAGCATAAACAACAAAAATGTATGTCTCCTGGATCTGGAGGTCAGAACCTCAAGGTCAGGGTGTCAGCAGGGTTGGTTCCTTCTGAGGGCTGGAGAAGAAAGAGAACCTGCTCTATGCCCCTCCCCTCGTGTCTGCTCATTTCCTGGCTGTCTTTGTCATTCCTTGCCTTGGACACGCATCCCCCTTATCTCTGCCTTCTTGTTCACAAATGTCGCTCTCTCCGGATGTGTCTGTCTCTGAGGCTAAATGCCTCCCCCTTTTTTGCTGCTGCTAAGGAACCTAAAAGTCTGCAGCCATACTGCCCTGGCATCCCATCCTGTCAGATCTTGGAAGCTAAGCAGAGTCCGCCTGGTTAGTCCTTAAATGGGAGACCACCTGGGAATACTGGGTGCTGTAGGCCAGGGAGAAGGACTTGGCAACCCACTTCTGAAACAGTCGGCCATTGAAAACCCTATGAATAGCAGAGAAGCACTGACAATAGTGCTGGGCATGGCACAGTGTCAGGGAGTGTTTCTTTCGGTTGTACATAGGGTCACTAGGAGTCGGACGCAACTTGATGGCACCTAGCAACAGCAATAAGAAAGAGCCTCAGTGTGTGTGTCTCTTTCTTTCAATGACCACACTTAAATCTAGGCATGTACTCTTTCCTTTTCCTTTTCTTCCTTTTTTCTTTTTTCCTCTCTCTCTCTCTCTCTCTCTCTTTCTTTCTTTCTTTCTTTCTTTCTTTCTTCTTTCTTAACTGAAGGGGTTGAAACCGGGGCCTCATGCACATCAGGCAAGTGCTCCACCACTGAGCCACATCCCCAGCCCCCTTTTCAGTTTTTATCTTGAGACAGGGTCTTGCTAAGTTACACAGGCTGCCTCTGGCCTTGGACCTGCGATCCTCCTGCCTCTGTCTCCCAAGTCACTTGGATTACAGTCATGTACCATGGTACCCAGCCAAATGGCCCCTTTTTATAAGGACACCAGTCATATTAGGCTAGGGCCCACCCTAAGGACCTTATTTTAACTTGATGACATCTGTGAAGACCCTATCTCCAAATGAGGTTGCATTCTGAGAGACTAGAGGTTGGGATTCCAGCACAGATTTTCTGGGGAGGGGGGGAACATGATTTGGCCCCTACCAGAAGGGAAAAATTATACCCCAGCACTGTTCCCCTCTGTGTCTGGGCACATTGGGCCCCAGCAGCTTCGAAAGCAGATGCGGAGCCCACCGTCATTGCAGGGAGGGGAAAGCAGTTGGCTTGAAGAAGATCTAAAGGTTTCCCTGGGGTAAAATAAGGAGAAGCTGTGGAAACAGATCATTGCAGCTGCAGGTGCAGGCCTGGGAGATATTCTGGGTTCATGGGCCCCCACTCTTCATGTATGACATCAAGCATGTTACTTTAGGTTCTCTAAGCCTCAGTTTCCCCACCTCTAAAGCTGGAACTCTAGTTCCCATCTGACAGGGCCGTCATAGGGCTCTGCTTCAATGGTGCAGCTCAAGTGCAATGTGCTGGGCTTAGTGCTTGGTACGTAGTCCAAGCAGGGAATTATTGTCTGGCACCAGGACAGCCTCAGGGGCAGAGCCTCTGAGCTGGGGCTTTAGTGCCTGTAGAGAGAATAGCCTTAAAAGTATTAACCAGCTGTTCAATTATTTATCTCATGCTGTTGCTGTTAGGTGCCGTCAAGTTGGTGTCCGATTTATAGCGACCCCACGGACAACAGATGAAATATTATTGTCGTGCTTCTCTGCTGTTCGTAGGGCTTTCAATGGCTGATTGTGTTTTGGGAGTGGGTTGCTGGGTTCTTCTCCCAAGCCTATAGCACCTGGTGTTCCCAGGTGGTCTCCCATCCAAGGACTAACCAGGCCTGACCCTGCTTAGCTTCCAAGATCTGACTGGATTGGATACCACAATGGTATGGCTGCAGGCAATTATCATATAGGATGTGGTTTTTCAAATGCAACCATGGTAGAAGAGTTCAAGGTGAAGAGTACCTCTCCATACTACCTCTAGATTTACATTCCTGGGGTTTCCCCAAACATACCTATAATATTTACCTGTTTTGTTTTGCTTTGTTGTTGTTGTTAGGTGCAGTCGAGTCAGTATCTGATTCATAGCAACTCTCATAGGGTTTTCAATGGCTGACTGTTTTGGGATTGCCTTGGGAGTGGATTGCCAGGTCCTTCTCCCATTTTTGCGGTGCTGGGAATTGAACTCGGGTCCTCAGAGACTGCAGTGCAGTGCTCTACCAACTGAGCTAAATCCCAGCCCTTGTTTTGCTTTAGGTGCTGGGAAAAGAATCCAGGGCCCCCCACAGGCTAAGCAAACCCTCTACCACTGTGATACACCCCCCAGCCCACTATATATTTTTCAAAGAATTTTCTAGAGATGCAAATGGGACCACAGCAGGTGGTGTGACACTCCCCTCCTATCCCTGGATCACCTTGCAGACCTTTCCTTCCCAGGCTACCACTTCCTGAGACTTTCTGCCGAAGATGCTCAGATGCTCATTGGCCAAAGAGTAAGCGCTCTTGCCCTCAGGACTGACTGGAAATACTGAAGAATGAATGGCCTTCGACCACTGAGGGGCAGAAGGTGGTGGATAAATATCCCACTTGCCCCCTTGGTGGACTGAGTCTCTCTAGAGAGCCCCCATGGGATTGAGTCCCAGCTGTGCACAGTGGCAACCCTCTCGCTTCCCTCCCTGCCTGATCTCATTTCCTCACACCTCAGTGTACTTCCTAGGTCCTCTCCCAAGTAATGACTTGCATCTTAATTCTTGTCTCAAGGTCTGCTTTGGGGAAATCCCTATGAGGACCTGAACAATGTCATCACACACTGCTCTGCACCTCACTTTTTCCAGCCAGCAGGTTATCTCATAGATCTTTTCCTGTCAGCACATACGGAAGGATCATTCATTGTTCCACAGTCTGGGTGCACCCTCGTGAATCCCTCAGGTCCCCTTCTGATGGGCACTTAGGTTGCTTCCAGCTTTGTGCCTTTGTGAACAATGTGGCTATGGGCAGCATTGCGTGTGTATCTTTCTGCACGGGGACAAGTATGTCAGAAGGATCACTTTCTACAAGTACATTTGCTGGGTCAAAAGGTAAGGGGGCAGTTTGGATCAAGACCAGGGGGAGCTCAGTTAGGAGGTAAATAGAGTAGAATAGAGAGCAAGATGGGAGACCCTGTTTGCAGTGAGCAGCTGGTCTATCTGAAAAGGGCTGCCCATGGGGAGATTGTCCCTGAAGGTTCCTGTGTGTGCTTGGACCCACTACAGCAGAAAGGCCTTCCCCTAAGCTCACTGTCATCTAGAAGAACCCTCCTCATGAGCCCATTCCACATGCTCACACCTTGCAGCCATGTTTATGCCAGAGTTGTTTTTCCAGCAAAATCTCCCCATTTTCAGATGAAAAACAACTTGTTTTGAGAGCACGCGCTACCGAGATCTTCAGGCTCTGCCTTCAGGCTGACTGATGAGAAGAAATTAATTTTGAGGGTGGGAGGAAATGGGGAGGAGGCTGAGGGGCAGGTCCATGGTGTATGCAGGAGTGTTTTTTTGTGATTTAGTCTCTCTGCCCACTCACGAGCACTTATTCTGTTTACTTGATCATCAGCCTGCTTGGAAAACAAATTTTAAAAGCAGTAAAATACTTCTTTGTTCTCTGCTCGAGTTATTTGCTGCCTCCTTTGCTGTCTACTTGATCTTGCCTTAAGATGCAGAGAAAAGTGCCCCCAGATCTTGCTCTGCGGACTTGAAGGATTGGCAACAAGGGCTGGAAGCAGCAATCGTGGCAACCACCTAGAAAGTCAAGGTCATTGGCCAAGAGTTGTTGTTGTCAGGTGCCGTTGAGTAGTGTCCAACTCATAGTGGGCCTCAGAGCGTTTTCAGTGGCTGATTGTTTCGGGATTGCCTTGGGAGTGGATTGCCACTTCCTTCTCCCATTTTTGTGGTGCTGGGAATCGAACTCAGGACCTCAGAGACTGCAGAACAGTGCTCTACCAACTGAGCTAAATCCCAGCCCTGACCAAGGGTAGGGAGGGGATTCTGCTTCCTCTGTCTCTCCTGATTTCCCTCTTTCTGCTGCTTTCCCTTTTTAACTTCCTTGTTCTCCTCTGTCGTCAGAGGTGAGGGTCAGGGTCAGAAATGCCACACATATCCTCAGTAAAAGCCTCAGGAAAGAAAGCGATCTGTGAAGTCTCTAAAGCAAAGAATGGGTATTTGGGTATTTTGTTGACTTCCTGCGCAGGTGAGATGTTGGTGCCTTCTTCATGCCCGTTCTCTGTCTGTCTCTCTCCCACACACATACACACAGAGCACCGATTCGAGATCAGAGGGCTCAGGCCCAGGCCTCACCTGTCCCAGGCTACCCAAGGACAATTCCACTCCCAGAGGTGTGAGTTGTAGTCCCTGGGAAAAGGAGCTGGTCCTCCCAGGCACCCAGCAAGGTGCGCAGTTGTAGAGAGGCATGCGGTGAGAAGTGACTGGGAGGGCCCCTTATGGAGACCAGAGTTGTTATTTACTGGGTGGGTTATTCGCTCCATGCCAGGTGCAGGTCATCAGACAACCCCAAGTTCTCTTCCTCAAGGCTAAGTGTGGCTCTTGTGCCCAAAGGATGTATTTGAGGACTCTCAGACACACGTGGTCTCCAAGTGTGCGGATGTCCACCCTCGCCCGGCTGCCTCCAGGCCCTCTGGGTAGCCTCCCGCATGCTCCTGCTGTCCACAAGGAGCCACGGTGCAGATGGTGGTGGGTGGGGCATGGAGCCCAGTGGCCTGGGCTAGACTCCCAGGGCTACCACAGATCAGCTCTGGGAACTTGAAGCAGTTATTTGCCCACCCTGAGCCTCAGTTTCCAAGTTTGAAAATCATAGCGCCTACTGTATTTGGGCGCTGGGATTTAGTTCAGTTGGTGGAGCACTGCTCTGCAGTCTCTGAGGTCCTGAGTTCGATTCCCAGCACCACAAAAATGGGAGAAGGACGTGGCAACCCACTCCCAAGGCAATCCCGAAACAGTCTGCCATTGAAAACCCTATGAGGGTTGCTATGAGTCAGACTCGACTCGATGGCACCTAACAACAACATTTTGGGGCTGGGATTTGGCTCAGTTGGTAGAGTGCTGTGCTGCAGTCTCTGAGGTCCCGAGTTCAATTCCCAGCACCGCAAAAGTGGGAGAAGGGCCTGGCAATCCACTCCCAAGGCAATCCCGAAACAGTCTGCCATTGAAAACCCTATGAGGGTCGCTATGAGTCCGATACTGACTCGACGGCACCTAACAACAACTGTATTTGGCGGGCCTGAGGGTCAGTATTAAGGGTGTGATTCCAACAGCACTGAATCCTTACTTGTCAAAGGAACATGATCGTGCGCTCCCCTTGCCCTTAGGACAGCCCTGTGACCTGGGCTCCATTATTACCCATCAAGTAGCTGAGTGGCCTAGAGAGATTGGTGCAAAGCTGACTGGTTATGGAGCTGAGATTTGAACCCAGCTATGTCTGGTTCATTCTTTTCTTTTCTTCCCTCCCTCCCTCCCTCCCTCCCTCCCTCCCTTCCTTCCTTTCTCTTTCTCTTCCTTCCTTCCTTCCTTCCTTCCTTCCTTCCTTCCTTCCTTTCTTTCCTTTCTCTCTCTCTCTTTCTTTTCTTTCTTTCTTTCTTTCTTTCTTTCTTTCTTTCTTTCTTGTACTTGGGGGTTGAACCCAGGGCGTCACACATACTTTGCAGGCCCTCTACC
>VMDO01021183.1:0-35935 GCA_007922755.1 Pedetes capensis
TTAATATTTTCCCTGTAGAATCTTTCACTACTGCCACTCGAGGCTTGAATTTTTTCTTCACTTCCTTAAGCTTGAGAAACACAGAGCGTGTTCTTCCCTTTTAGTTTTCTGCCTCCAGCTCCTTGCACATGTCATTATAATATTTGTTTTTGTCTTCTCGAGCTGCCTTCTGAAATCTTCTGTTTAGTTCCTTAACTTCATCATGTCTTCCTTTTACTTTAGCTGCTCGACGTTCAAGGGCAGGTTCCAGCGTCTCTTTTGACATGTAGATACCAGTGACATGAGATACCAGTGGCATAGCTTTCAGCCTCATGGCAACACATAAGCCCCCACAGTGTGGCAAACTGACAGATGTGTGGGGGGACAGTACCTAGATGCTGCAAATACACACTGTGTTGAAATGACCTCTTCAGCCATCTGGTCCACACCACTCACCTGTGAGCTTTATCGTGCTGGGCTTATTCTAGCTTCTCTTGGCCCCTTTGAATTCAAAATAAATATGCTTTTTCAGTTATTTGCTTCAAGATCAAACACCAAATGATGCTGAAGGGAATCTGCTAAAACAGGGTTGCCAACTATTTGTTTTCTTATTGGTTGGTATGTTGTCCTTTGTCCTCTGGTTTTTTGTTCTGTGCATACTTAGGAAGAAGCTAAAAACTAGTATGAAGATTAATTCTGATCTATTCATTTTCTCTTTCTTTTCTTCCTTTCTTCCTGCCTTTCTTCTCTTCCTTCCTTTTTCTTTCTTCCTTCCATTTTTCCTTCTTTCTTTCTTTCCTTCTCTCTCTCTTTCCTTCTTTCCTGCCCTCCCCCTCTCCCTTCTTTCTTTTCTTTTCCTTTCTTTTTGTTTCTTTTCTTTTTTTTCTTTCCTAGAAAGTTGACCCTGGGACTTACAAATGCTTTTGCAAGTGCTCTACCACTCAGCCCACCAGCCCATTTTTTTTACTTTGTATTTTGAGACAGGGTCTTGCTAAGTTACATTGGCTGCCTCTGGCCTCAAATTTGCAATCTTCCTTCCTCCACCTCCCAGGTCACTGGGACTACAGGCGTATGCCGCATGCCCAGCTCTGATCTATTCTTTCAAGCATCTGGGGGTATAAAAAATGTCCATAAATAGTGGAGGAAAAAAGCTACAATGTAAAAAGCTCTGGTGATATTCAAAGAAGTTCTAGAAAATATCACAACTAAATGTAAAGTTTTGGGGAGAGAGTGATCTTTGGACATTAAACTTTCTAGCTATCTCTAGAAGATTAAAGAGTGAGGAATATGTGCTATATCAGGTATTTCTTTAAAAATTCAGGTGACTAGTTGCTACTATTATCTTTCTTTTTTCTTTAAGAAGTTAAATGGGAGCTGGTCATGGTGGCATACACCTGTGATCTCAGCACTCAGGAGGCTGAGGCAGGAGCATCACAGGTTCAAGGCCAGCCTGGGCTATGAAGCAAGACTATGAAAAAAGAAAAAAAAGTAGGTGTTAAAAGGGAAGGAGGGTTCAAACTAGTTTTAGTTAGTCCATGTAACTTCTTACATCCAAACTCTAGTTTCTCAAGATAGCACCTGATTGATTTGCCCCATAGACCACAGGAAGTTTAGAGTTTGGATTACTATGCAGGTATGAGGAATCCTTTCTCAATTATTTATCTTCCTGAAGCTTATAATTTTTTTACTTGTGCTTACACTACTTTCAGATTCCATTAGATCCTGGGGTGATATTGATCACTTCAAGTTGAATTTTAATATACATTTTGAGAGTTGAAAAACTTTACTTGATCCTATTTGTAGTAATTAAATAAATTTCTCTCTAAATAAGTGATAAATCAACTATGGACCATTTGAATCTCGGATCATTTGGATCTATACGGGGTATGAAACTATTACTCTGAATTTTTAAAATATAAATGGCTTTCATTTCACTTTGTAAAAATGCTTCAAGCACTGATTAACTCACTACCACATTTTCAATATGGTCACTTAGACATATTTATTTTCTGGTGAAAGATAAAAATTTAGTGCTGCATAAGGAAGTTTTTCACAAGGTCCAAGGAAAGAGAAGATAGGTGTTAATAAGTTATAATTATAACTAAGATTGAAAGGTCTAAAGCAAGGCCTAAATGGGTAACACTAGTCTTACCTTAGCCATAAAATCATTCTGTCTCCAACCTTCACCCTAACTGCACTTTTTCCACTTCTGCCAATGCTGCATAGTTCCTCTAGTTTTCCAGCCTTAAACTCTTTGCTAATACTTTCCTCTTCCTTATCACACTTCCAATCAATGCACTTTTTCCATCCTGTCATTTTCCCCACTTCTTCCATCTTTCTAGTGAAAAACTACCTACTAGACACTGGAGAGAGCACCAATGTAGCCAACTTCTCTGTGTTTTGCCTTATGTTTTTATCTATCCTGTGCACATTTGAAAGATCTAGCACATTTTAAGTTTTTAAAAATCGTAAGTACAGTATACCCCCTTCTCTTCATCTTCTAATGGATGCCTGAAACTAAAGATAATACCCAACTCTACATATACTGTGCTTTTTCCTATACATACCCATGATAAAGTTTAACTGGTAATTGTAGTTGTTAGGTGCCATTAAGTCAGTGTCCAACTCATAGTGAACCTAAGTACAAAGGACAAAACACAATAGTCGTGCACCTCTGCTATTTATAGGGTTTTCAATGGCTGATTTTTTTTATGGGGAGGGGTTGCCAGGTCCTTCTCCCAAGCCTACAGCACCTGGTGTTCTCAGGCGGTCTCCCATCCAAGTACCAACCAGGTCCAACCCAGCTTAGCTTCCAAGATCTGACAGGATCGGACACCACACTGGTACATCTAAAGGCTACTGGTAATTAAGCACAGTAAAAGATTAACAATAATATCTACCAATAATAAAATAGAATAATTATAAAAAGACAATTGATAAAAGTTATACGAATGTTTTCTCTCAAAAAATCTTTCTATACTGTGCTTACCCTTCTTTTTCTTGTGATGATGTGAGATGATTCAGTGCCTACCTCACGAGATGGAGTAGGGCAATTGATGTAGGCATTGTGACATAGTGTTGGGTTACTATCATCCATCATGCTTGGCTTTTAATAAATATTTTGAGAAATGAAAATTTTCACTCAAGCCTGTTTCACTACTAAACACATATTCCTGTATGGATCAGAAGGAAGATCATCAAGCCATTGAGCCATGATGCTGATGGTTGAGTTGGGGGAACTAAACTGCAGAATGCAAAACTGCGGATAAGGGAGGACTTACTCTACCCACTTTTCACAATAAAAATAACCCTTCCCACATTCTGAGGAGTGACTATTGTAAGGCCAACATCCTGAGCTTAGCTAGAAAGGAATGGCAGGAATTTGACAGGAGTCAGTGAGCAGGCAAAAGACTCAAAAGACAGCTAAAGCCAAGTTCAAAGGGAGGAAGAACATGGAACATGTCTAAGCAACAGCAAGATTGTTTCACTGCAATATGTACTATGTATCTATGCATCCACTCTGTGCAGGGACACTGTGGGATACTGCAGATACAAAAAGAGCCACTCTTGCCTTTGAAGAGCCCACAGTGTCCTCTCAGAAGAAGGGTAAAAATGGTTCAAATAGTGCAGCTTAGGACTTGGGGATGTAGCTCCATGCTAGAGTGCTTGCCTAGCATGTGCAAGGTCCAGAGTTCAGTTTCTGAAGACAAGAAATATATATATACATATTATATATATGTTATATATGAGGAGAAGGGTGTGGCAATCTACTCCCAGAACAAACCCAAAACACATAGCCACTGAAAACCCTATGAAGTTTGCTATGAATTGGACCCAACTCGGCATCTAACAACAACACAACATATCGTGTGTGTGTGTGTGTGTGTGTGTGGCAAAATAAAATAGTGCAGCCATAATGCAGCTAGAAATTTGCATTCTGCCCCATGATGAGTGCACACCTATTTTCAGCTGATCATGTAGCTGCCCAGAATAAAAGGGTACCTTTCCCAGTCTCCAGCGCTGCTAGTTATGGGCATGTGACCAAAGTTCCATCCAAACAGAATCATCATGTGTGCCTTCTGGGAAGCCTCCCATTGGCTGGGACTGAGTTATCAATCACCTCTTTCATACAATATGCTACCAAGACCTGCTAATTCTATCTCAGTCTTTTCAAATTTACCTCTATCTCTATCATTTGTGTCCCCTGCCTTTCCTGTGTATGTCTTCTGCTCCTGTCTAAGCCTCTTACCTAGATAATTGGTTTCCTGTCTCCACTTTTGCTGGTCCTGCAATAGTTTTTTTCTTCATATGCAAAAGGCAACTCAAATGTCACTTCATCTGCAGCACCTTCCCCAGTGTCCTATCTTTATTTTTTCTAGTCCTATTGGGAAATAATTGTTCTTTTCTCTAGTTTCTCTCCATGTGGCTTAGTTATAGCATATATGACATTATTGTTGCGTTGTTAGGTGCCCTCAAGTGGGGGCAGTACCAGATTTTTCCAGGCAGTCTCCTATCCAAGACCTAACCAGGTCTAAACATGCTTAGCTTCTGAGATCAGACGGGATCGGATGCCAGGGTGGTACAGCTACAGACATACGACATTATACTGTGGTTATAATGTTAGGTAGAGTTAGGTTACTTCTGTGTGTCTTTGGCCAGACTTTGATGTCTTTGAGGGCAAAGTCTACGTCTTAATCCTCTTTATATCTCTATAGTCAAGATTCAAGATAATTACCCAGCTCAATAAATACTTGTTGAGTAAAACAAACTTGGAAAGTTTGACCAGCAATGGAATAGTTAACACATCTGGTGTGCCTCTTCTTTTCCAAGTCTTAATTCAAACATTCTGAGTTGTGTTATACAAACAATAATGGGTTTAGTCTCGTACATTACTAAAGTGCCATGTCCTGGACTTGGATTAAACATTTTGTTCACGGCTTTGTTTCCTTAAAACAGTTCACTTAAGAACTTGCTGTTCTTCGGCCTAAGAAGGAATACCAGCCATTCAACAACAGATTGCAAGATTAAGTGCATGAACATGAGTTTGATCAAGTCTCCATGGTGACTGCAATAAAGACAGCACCCAGGGATAAGATCAGATGGGGAAAGAATTGCATAGTAGGCATTGTTCCACAGGCTTCCTTCTTCCTTGGATGATAAGGAAAGATGATGTGAAAACTAAGATGGCCAGCCCATATCAGAAGGTATAACACCTCTGTCTCATTTCTAAGAAAAGTGATCTAATAAACAATCCCTTTTTTTTTTTGAAGACAGAAGGAGCAAAAGGCATGGCACTATGGGAAAACAAATGCTCCCTGGAATTTCCTATCACAGATGTGCTTAGAAGTCCCACCTATAACTTTTCATTTTGCCATACGCTTTCCCTGATCACAGTCCTAAAGCATTTCTTCATTAATTGCTCTTGAGAAAATAGATTTCATTCTTTACCCTTCCCTGTGCTTCATAAAGGATAGAAGATTTAATACTTTAACCCAAAGAGAGTAGGTTTGAGGAGCCACCAAATATTGCATCAAATCTCTATTTTACTATTTATTAACTGGGTAGGTTTGAGCAAGTATCTTTTTGAGTTTCTTCAGTTGAAAGGGAGTAAAAACCTATCTGATAGTGGGAAGAGAAGAAACAAATGAAATAAAATTTGTAAAATTCTCAGCCCAGAGCTCGTCTCTTAGTATGTATTCAATAAATCAACTTCTCTTCTGGAATGCCTTTGTGGGAGAATAATCTTTTACAAACTATTCTTATTAGAGGAGAGACATTAGGTTGGAAAGTTCTCAATTCCTTCAGACAAATTAAAATTTAGGAAGACATGTTTATTTGGTTATGATGCAATTGGTGTCATGAAAAGTAGAATAGCCAGGAGATTTAGTTTCTTATCTTGGCTCTGGAATTATCTAACTCTGTGACTTTGGACAAGTCCGTGCACTTCTGTGTATGGTATTTTAATCTTCCTCATATATAATATATGTAAGATGATAAGTATAGTCCTTTATTTCTTGTGTGTGGGGAGGATTCTGGAGAGGGCTGGAAATCTAACCCAGGCAAGCGCTCTACCACAGAGCTACACTTCCAGACCCTAAGTTATCTTTTTTTTTTTGGGGGGGGGGGGTAACTGAGGGTTGAACCCAGGGCCTCATGCCTGCATGCTTTGCAAGTGCTGGACTACTGAGCTGCACCCCCAGCCTATTTTTTTACTTTTTGAAACAGGGTCTCGTTAAATTATGCAGATTGCTTCTGGTCTCAAGCTTGCGATCCTCTTCCCTCTGCCTCCCGAGCCTCTGGGCTTACGGGTGTGCACTATGGTGCCCAGCTTCCCTAAGTTATCTTTTATTACCCTTTCTACCATTGGAGTTCTAAGATACTAATTGACTCATGTGTGTATTTTCTCCTAATTATGAGGAGTGTAGGCTGTTTCAAGTAGGAAGGGGGAGTAAAATGAAGAAGAAATTATCTGGGGAGGAGGAGATTCAATCAGTCAGTAGAAGGATTGTCGACAACAGTGAGGGGTGCTGTAACCCCAGCATTCATGGGGACCTCCACTCAGGTGAAGCTGGGGCCTTGTCTCAGTCACAGGAAAGAATTCCAGGATGAGGCAAAGAATGAAGCAGAGTTTAGAGTTTATTAAAGGGTAAGAGATAGTACAGGGATCATGAGTGTATGCGGAGAGAGATGCCCCTGTGTGTCTTTACAATGGATATATATGTGACTTGGTGCCTTCTGAAGTTACATTGCTCTGAAAAACATGTAATTTCTAATTCAATTCAAAGTTTTAAGAAAGAACAATAAGCTGGTCTTTTATCCTTCTTTATCTTAAAGAACTTTCTCTTCTGTGAATGAATTCTTAGGTTTGGGATAAGAGAGGGGTGCTGAGAAGAGAGAAACTTTCAAGAAGAGGTGTCAAATAAGATAGAAACTTTCTGGTATACTTTTATCTAAGAAAACCTCCGTTAGTAGAAAAAGACCATAAAGAGGCTTAGGAGGTGCATTGTTTAGGTTTACAGATAAGAAAGGGGTGCTGTTAGAACACATATGCCAAAGGAGCTCATACAAAGAAGTTGTCTGGGCAATGAAGGCCCTAGTCTTGTTTCTAATGTTGTCCAATAGAAGCACAGAGTTACAGAGGGGAAAACAAGGTTAAACTCAAAGATCACGTACATTTTTTTTATTGTTGTTAGGTGCTGTCAAGTAGGGTCCAACTCACAGCAACCCTATGTATAACAAAATGAAACATTCCCCAATTCTATGCCAGACACCCAGTCTTCTTTATGTTTAAGCCCACTGTTGCAGCCACTGTGTCAATCCATCTAGTTGAGGGTCTTCCTTTTTTGTGTTTGTTGTTGGCCTGCTACACTCACAAACATGATGTCCTTCCCCAGGGATTGGTCACTCCTGACAACTTGTCCAAAATATACATTTTTTAAATGTAGCAATTTTTAACATTTTCATTTAAAATATTTCTCAAAATAATGAGTCTATGCAGGTCTCACCATTGCTTTCTTAGTAGTTATATTAGAGTCCTTGATTTTCAACTGGTGAGACTTAAACCAGATCCCAGAATGAGTGCTTTTTTCCTTCCCATGTCCTCTAAATTTTCCCTGTTCTTCTATCCTGCCTCAGGATCAGGGAGTTGCTTGTCAGTTTGGGACTTAACAAGTTTCTTACTTGCCCTCTCTCTGACTGATCTTTCACCTGCTCAGTCACCAAGTAGTTATTGGGAGCTTGCAGTGGCCCTATGCTGTGTTAAAAGGCATGGTTGCAGGCAGAATATCAGGCAAGGTGTGCCTTCAGGAAGCTTCCATCAGAATCAGATAGACAACGTGACATACATGAATGCACACAGCCCACACCAGGATTTAGTATGAAGGATGAAGACATGTAGCCCAAGCTACACATGTAGAGGTAGAAAAATAATTGTAGAGGTTTAGAATATTTTGGAGAAGGCTAAAAGGCTTCTTCCCTGAATAACTATTTTGGAAGAAAGTGATTGAGTTTCTGAGCCAAGGAAGCAAAACAAGCAAAGGCAGAAGGATGATGCGGCATTGCCATTTGAAAATCTAAGTTCTTTCCTTTCTGCCCAAAAGCCCTGTTCTTTCATCTGTCCTTCAGCCCTGCTGAGCCTACTTCAAGTTATTACATGAAAGTTACTACTTGATCTTTCTTCTTTTCACCAACAAATTGTTCAGAAACAATAAGCCTTTTTTCCCCCATATCCATGCTCTTCTCTCTTCAGTTTGGCTTTTCCTCTTACTGAACCACAGTCCCCACCTTCTGTCCCCTGTGCTCCTGCTGAACAGATCCTCTCGCATTCATGCTGCTGGGTCCCACTGCCTTCCTAAGAACAGTACTGTCTTCTGTTGGTCTCCAGGCTGTGCTCTAATCTCAAGGTGTCTAAGTTTCAAGCTCTCTCTATTTCTGCTGCATTCTTTGTTTCAGTTTTTTTTTCTTTCTAAAACTTTTCTGGTGTCCTTCCTTCATCCCTCCTTCTGTTCTCTGAATGCCTTCTCCTCAGTACAGGCTCCTATTATCACTGTTTCAGCACCATTTCTATTCTTTTAAATCTCAGCTCTTCGCTTCCGCCCCTATCCTTCACTCATGAATCCCCCCCCCCTTTTTCAGCTAGGCCCAGTGGTGCATACCTCTAATCCTAGTGACTCTGGAGGATGGTGCAGGAGGGTCACAAGTTCCAGGCCAGAGGCAGCCTTTGCAATTTAGTGAGGAACCCTGTCTCAACATAAAAAGATTTTAAAAATGGGCTAGGGGTGCAGCCCAGTGGTAAAGCACTTGCAAAGTATGCACAAGGTCACAGGTTTAGCCTTTAAGTATAGGGTGAGGGGGACATTTTTGTTTCTAGAGGTTTTCTCAGGGTTTCTAGAGGTTTCTTCAGTATACAAATGACCCTCCTGCTCAACATTTCTGGAACTATCCTCTACTTCATTTTAATAAACCAGCAGCTCTTTGTGCTACCACTGACTTGTTTGTTTCTTCTCCTTCCGTAGGTCTGGTTCCCAGAGCCATCACTGACTTCTATTTTTCTTTGCTTTCTTACTCCTCCTAGCTCTGTTTTGTTGCTAAGCCTTCAGTGTAACAAAATCTCTTGTGTCATTTTACACCTTTCCATTTCTTTCTACCAACAATCTAGTTGAAATTTTTAACATCTTTGCTCAGCTGAATTCAT
Source organism: Pedetes capensis (assembly GCA_007922755.1). Lineage (NCBI taxonomy): Eukaryota > Metazoa > Chordata > Mammalia > Rodentia > Pedetidae > Pedetes > Pedetes capensis. The sequence goes on from VMDO01021183.1 coordinate 9,173, forward strand.
TAGCTTCAGTAACTGAGCAACTTCCTTCCAGTCCCTCTCTTCTAATACTGTTACATGCCATTGCCAAATTAATCTTTTTAAATTATAGCTTTGATTATCTCTCATACCTTCAGAAGAACACTCAATGGCCCCCCACTGATTGAAAAATCATGTATGAAATTTTCAACTCAGTATTCAACGCCCTCCACAGTATGACCTCCACCTCCCTTTTCTGCCTCATCATCTGCTACTCTAAGGTATGTTATTGTTAGGTGCCCTCAAGTCATGTCCGACTTATAGTGACTCTCATAGGGTTTTCAATGGCTGATTGTTTTAGGATTACCTCAGGAGTGGATTGCCACTTCCTTGTCCCATTGTTGGGATGCTGGGAATCGAACTTGAGACCTCAGAGACTGCAGAGCAGCGCTCTACCAACTGAGCTAAATCCCAGCCCGAGCACTCTGAGGTATAGAGAACACAAACTTCTCACTGCTCCTCAAGCATGCCTTGCATTTTCCTATTACATGATTTTCTTTGTTCCATTTTCTGTGCATGGAATCTCTACCAGTACCAACCATCAATCAGGACTCATCTTAATATTTCAGTTCTCTTATTTAGCTCCACTCCAGCATTCACTGAGGACTTCCTAGGCAATGCGAGTGATACAGTAGTGAATAAGCATGACTTCTGCATTCAAGCACTGGCAATAATATTGGTAAGAGAGCTATATATATAAATACATTCATATTTTGACACTCTAATGAATGTCTAGCATAGAGTCTGGCCCATAGATTATGCAATACAGATTTGTTGAATAAGCAAGTGTTAGATAAGATGCAAATGGTACAGTACTAATGAGTGTGAAGTAAAGTTCATTTTAACTGGCAACCCACCTGGGAAGGTCTAAAGGGCATTTTCTGCAATGTAGTGGTTAAGACCATGAGCTCAACACAATTATATTAGATGCTCTTTCTGCAAGTCATTTGTCTGGTAATGGGAGCCTGGAACAAACAGCCTTCTCTCTCTCTGAAAAGTCCCTGCCTTATATCTGGGGCCTGACCTCTCTACAGAGTACTTTCTCACATCTCTTCTCTTCGTAGCAACCCAGGACTTCCCCAAACCTTTCTGAGGTCTGTCCCAGTAAAATCTCCAATTATTTTGTATAGAAAAATCTTCGTATTCCCCAAACCTTTCTGAGATCTGTCCCAGTAAAATCTCTAATTATTTTGTATAGAATAATCTTCATATCTTTGGGAAGAAATATTTCACTTTGTTTTACAAAGTCTTCTGGTTCCTTTTGTATTGACACCATGGGCGGAAGTGGGCCCAAAAAGCTCCTCCTAAACTGTGCCCTTATCCCTCAGTTGATTAGGTCTCCAGTTTTATAAGAAACTCATAGAATTTGTTTTCTGTAATTGCCTGATTATGATACTGATTCTTATGCCCCATAAGTTCACATATCTCTTTACCTAAGAAGTGGTGATTGTTAATGACTCAGGAATTCATGTTTTGTAGAAGCTGCTGTTTTCTATAAATTAATAATCTCAAGAGTATTCTTTGGGATGATTTCACAACTCTGTAACCACTATGTCTTTGTCCTCCCTCCCCTCACTACCTGTAAAAGCCTCCCTTTTGCTCTCCTACTTGCATGACTGGTCATTGGAATGCACTCCTCCCATGTAAAATCAATGCTCTTCTGCTTCTGGAATCTGCTGGGCTAATTTTTCACACCCTTGCAGAGAGATCACCCTCTCCTGAATCCCTTAAACGACCTGCCTGCCATTTTCTTTTTGCTCAGCTCTCCAGAGATTTCTTAGGTTGGATCGTTGCTAGCAATTAATAAAATTTGAAAACTAATAATTACCCTGGAGTCTCTTTCCCATGAATCCTGCTTTATCTGCGGGCTCACCCAGGATTGGAGATGGCAAATATAATGTCTCCTTTGCCTGCAATTTTGAGAGCCCAAGTTGGGAGGGACCCCAAAAACCTCAGGCACCACTGGGCAACAATTTGGCCTGGGGAGGGAGTCGAGAACTCTCACAGCCTGACACCTCTTTCCTGTCAGTGCAACTGAATCTGAAAGGCCTTCAGGATGGTTATAGGGGTTGTGCACTATGGAAAGGTAATGCCAGGGCCCCAAGGACAGGTCCCCATCCAGTAAGGATGGAGGAAGGGTATGATCTGCTCTTAGACAGCAATAACTTTGGTCCAAGAATAAATCTAAGGGAAGCTAGTGTCTGCCATTAAGTCAGGAATTTCTTCCTGACTGGGGGAGATCCATGTGAAGTGTTGGAGTGGATGATGTGTGTGTTGGCCCACAAGTCCAGTACCATGGACCACACCTCCTGGGCGAGTGCAGAATTCCACCAAGGGAAAACCCTATGAACAGCAGAGATGCACTAGCAACAGTGTTTCATCTGTTGTAAGTAGGGTCGCTATGAGTCAGTCACTGACACAACAGCACCTAACAACAACAACAATAACAACAACAACAACAACATACACCTAAAAGTGACACCCTCCCCATAGACTAGTCTGTGGGGGCCAGGTTTGGGGTTTATATGAATCCACTTATGCTAAGTGGCATCTGTCTCCTGTTGCTGAGCCAGAAACTGAAGGATCAAATTTCAATAGTGGCCCCTCTACAGTATCATCTCCTGAGCCTAGAGCTCCCCCTAGTGGACTATCTGGAAGTACATCTCCGAAATGTAAGCTATGCATCTAAGAATCCCCACATCATGAGACCAAAGGAGGAAATCAAGGGGACTTAATGGGCCTGAACTGACTCTGAATGAACTAGAGCACTACAAATGCCTCTCTGGGAGGCAAAGGCGTCTCTCTATTATGATGAGCAGGACCAAATCCAAGGAGGACAAAGGATTTTTGTTTACCAGCCCTTTTCCACTACTGACCTCAACTGGAAACATCATACTCCTTCCTATACAGAAAAACCTCAAGCTCTCATAGACACAATGCAGTCTATATTCCAAACTCACAACCTTACTTGGCCAGACTGTAAGCAATTCCTCTTGACATTGTTCAATATGGAGGAGCAGCTCAGAATAACTCTGGCTGCCTGTCACTGGTTAGACACTCACCCTCCCCAGAGGACCCAAAATGCCCAGATGTATGTGCAAATTTAATTTCCTGAAATGGAACTGCTCTGGGTTACAAATTCACCTAAGGGATAAGCAAATCTGCAGACCTATCAGGCTGCACTCCTGGAAGGGTTAAAGTAAGGGAGCTACAAACAGGAGAAAGATTTCAGAAGCACTCCAGGGAACCCAAGAGAGTCCAAGCCAGTTTTGGGAAAATGTGTGAAGCATTTTGGCTATACACACTGTTTGATCCAGAGGCAACTGAAAATCAGTGAATGGCAAATGCTGCCTTTGTGGAGCAGGCTCAGGGGGACATTAGGAGAAAATTACAGAAACTTGAAGGATTTGCAGGGATGAACTTCTCCCAGCTTCTTGAAATAGCTACAAAGGTTTATGTTAATAGAGATATGAAAGAAGAAAGAAAGGCCAAAACAAAAACAAAAACAAAGACTTAAAAGGAAGGCCATTGCTCAGGAAAGACTTGCTCCAAAAACTGCACGCCCAAATCACACTCAGCCACAGGGGACTATGACCCTAAAAATGCTGTCATCTAAGGCCATGGTCCCACTCCTCATAGTTCCCTAGGCAGAAGAGTGGAGAAGGTATTCAGAGAAGATTTTACATGGTCTAGATTTTAAAATTCCTGGAGTGTAGTCTGAGGACAGTTCACTGGGGCTAGCCTTAAATCAAGTCCCCACTGTGGAGGAGATAAGGCCGGGGGTGAGTCCAGTTCAAATTCAGCAATACGCCCTCTCCTAAGAAGTGCTACAAAATATATAGTGGCATTTAAAACAGCTCCTACAGTATGGGATCTTGACCTGATGCCAGTCAGCCTGGAATACGCCCCTTCTGCCAGTTTGAAAGCCTAGAAAAAATGATTATAGGCCAATGCAGGACTTGTGAGCAGTAAACCAACCCACAATAACTCTTCACTCCATGGTGCCAAACCCCTGCTATATGCTAAAGGGCCTGATTCCAGCATCTGCTTCTTGGTTTACCTGCTTAGACCCAAAGGATGCCTTTTTCTGCCTCTGCCTTGCCCCAGTCAGCCAGTTCATTTTTGCCTTCCCATGGGAAGACCCCACCAAAGGGGTAATGGAACAACTCACCTGGAATAGGCTCCCTCAAGGGATTAAGCACCCACCCACACTCTTTGGGCAGGCCTTGGCAACAGACATTAAGGCACACACCACATGGAGAAATGATTATACCCTCCTACAATATGTAGATGGCCCTCTCCTGACTGCACCAACTGGACAGGGTTGCTATCAGGGAATTCTAGACCTCCTCCATTTATTATGGAAAGCTGGATGTAAGATAGCCAAGAAAAAGGCCCAAATCTGTGAACAGAAAGTTAAATATTTGGGCTTCATGGCGTCAAAGGAGGAATGCCAATTGGGTGTTAAATGGAAATGGAATGTGTGTGCCATTGCCAAGCCCACTACCAGATGCCAGATAAAGGAGTTCCTCAGGGCAGCAGGCTTCTGCAGTATTTGGATTCCAAACTTCTCACTCATGGCAAAACCTCTGTATGAGGCCACCAAAGAGGGGGAAAGCCCCTCTTAGGGAGAACTGAACAGGAAAGGGCTTTTCAGCAGATAAAGGAGGCCCTCACGTAGGCTCCGGCACTGGGGCTGCCTGATATAACAAAGCCTTTCTTCTTATATGTCCGTGCATGGAAAGGAATGGGTATAGGGGTCTTAACTCAAGATTTAGGATCCTGACATCACTTGGTGTCATATATATATCAAAATAGATAAACCCCGTGTCTCTGGGGTGGCCCCTTTGCTTAAAGGCCCCAGCTGTCACTACTTTGCTGATGGAGGAAGCTGACAAACTGACTATGGGGCAACAGCTGAGTATTCTATTTCCTCATTCAGCCATAATTCTCATAGATCAGAGGGGGCATCACTGGTTGTCAAACCCCTGTATGACAAGATATCAAGGGCTTCTATGTGAAAATCCCTGCATAACTCTGGAGGCCGTTAGGACTCTCAGTGCAGCCACCTGCTCCTGGTCCAGCCAAGTGCCCCCCTTCATGACTGTGTGGAAATGGTGGATGGGGTGTTCTCCAGCAGGAAAGACCTCCTAGATGGCCCCAACACAGACCTAGATATTGAATACTTTACAGATGGAAGCAGTTTCATACAGGAAGGGACTCAAGCAGGGTATGCAGTGGTGACCCTGGATGCAATAATGGAAGCCCAACCCCTGACAACGGGGTCTGCAGCCCAAAAGGCCAAACTCATAGCCCCAATGAGGACCCTTTGGCTGGCAGTAGGAAAGAAGGTGAAAATTTTTGCCGATTCAAGGTATGTTTTTGGTACTTTGCATGTCCATGGGGCCATTTACAGAGACAGGGGCCTCTTAACAGTGGAAGGAGCCAGGCGCAGTGGCGCCCACCTGTAATCCCAGCAACTGGGGAGGCAGAGGCAGGAGGATCACAAGTTTGAGACCAGAGGCAGTCTGTGTAATTTAGCGAGACCCTGTCTCAAAAGAAAAAGTTAAAAAATGGGCTGCAGGTGCAGCTCAGTGGTACAGCAAGCAAAAGCCCTGGGTTCAACCCCTAGTACAAAAAAAAAAAAAAAAAACAGTGGAAGGAAAAGAAATAAAATACAAAGAGGAGATTTTACACTTTCTGGATGCTGTCTGGGTTCCACAAAGGGTGGCAGTCACACACTGCAAAGGGCATCAGCGAGCAGGCACTATTGAGGCAAAGGGAAGCCAGAAAGCCAACAGGGTAGCAAAGAGAGCAGCAAAAATGGCCACACAGCCTAGAGGGGAGGGTCTGGAAGTGCCCCTCCTCTCAGGACCCCTCTCCTAGAGGCTCCATGTTACTCTCCCAATGAAAAGGCTTGGTTTGTCAAAGAACTGGGGAAATACATGGAGGGAGGATGGTGGAAATTCTCTGATGGGAGATTAGCTACACCAGAGGTGCTGCCTCCTAAGTTTGTAAGACAGTTCCAGGAGGGAACATAGCTAGGAAAGATGGCACTGGATAGTATGGCATTTCTACATGCCATGGCTCACTGCCATCACCCAAGCCATTTGTGAACAGTGCCTAACATGTGCCCCAAACAACCCACAACAGGGCCCAACAAGCCCCCACCCCCCCAGTATTCAGGAAACTGGGGCAGCCCCATGTGAAATCTTACCAATAGACTTTACTGAGCTGCCTCAAGCTGGAGGCTACAGGTACTTGTTAGTGTTGTTCTGCACCTTCTCAGGGTGGGTGGAAGCCTTCCCAACCTGCATGGGGAAAGCCCAAGACATGGCAAAGGTACTATTAAGAGACATTACACCTAGACTTGGCCTGCCTTTCACTTTGGGATCAGATAATGTAGCTGTGGAGGTTCATGAACTCAACAGAACACTAGAGACAAGCTGGAAGTTACATATTGCCTACAAGCTGCCAAGTTCTGGGAAAGTGGAGCGAATGAACTGGACTCTTAAACAACTGATGAGGAAAAACTGTCAGGAGACTCATCTACGATGGGATCAGGTCTTTCCCATGGCCCTCCTCCATGTCAGGGGTACCCCAAATAAGTTAACTGGGTATTTACCCTATGAGATTATGTTCAGCTGGCCACTCCAAGTCGTAGGCCAGGTAAAAGGTGACCTCTGGGAATTGGGAGAAATAACTCTGTGGAGACAATTGCAGGCTTTGGGAACAGCAGTGCAGGAGGCTTACGGAGGGGTACAGGAGAGAATAACCACAAGTTTAACTTACCCTGCACACCCCTTTAGACCAGGAGATATTGTTTGGGTTAAAAACTGGAATCCAATCCCACTGAGGCCCATGTGGGGTGGGGCACATACTATAATCTTGTCCACCTCCACTGCTGTTAAAATTGCAGGAACAATGCCTTGGATTCATCCAGCCACCTGAAGCCTGAGGCCTCAGAAGGGTGGCCCTGCCAGAAGGACCCAGAAGATTTGACCCCAGTGACACTGGACCAAGGTCTTACTGCTGCATGGGACAACGTGGAGAACTGCAGCCCTGCTCTGGTCACTCTGGAGGCTGAGCAGTCTACACATGGTGGAAGATGGGGAGAACAGCAGCCCTGCTCTAGTCACACTGGAAGCTGACTTGTCTATGCACGGGAAAAACTTGAGGATGAGTCAATGCGGGACCCTATTTTATAGACTGATGTTTGTACTCATAGGTATGCCTGTGTGGAATAAGGGGAGAGGGAAAATTTCAGAGGGATGTGAACAATGCATGCATATCACTAGGTCAAGAGCTGGGGTGACCCAGACTCTAATGTTTCACTTACATTATGAATGTAAAGGGACTCACCAAGGAGTCTAAACACATATTGTTTACTCTACTTGTAATCCAGGAAATAATCTCCCTTATGTGTGTTATGACCCCCGGACTACACCCAAAAGACTAGTACCTAGTTTGAAATGAGGAAGGGAAATCTATTAAATAGAAACGGGTTCTTCTAAACTAACCTGAGGTCCTTGCAGCCCATCAGGACACATTTACCTTTACTTTTGATGGATGCCAGGCTCTAAGACTACCTATCACTTGGAACTCCTTATATTTTACATCTCCAATCAAAGGTGATTTCAATACAGAGGGAAGAAAAGTGACCTCCCTTAATTATGCGGGAGGGCCATGTGAGAAGAGGGCCTGTTATCAAATGGGCCTTCTTATTCTGGACCCAGATACAGCTAGATGGGCTGCAGGATGGTTCTTAGCCCCTAGTATTGGAAGGGGAAACTTAAACTACCTCATAAAAACCCTGGTTATCATATGACATTGTATGTCATCAAAAAGTCTCAGATTCTCCATCAAACACCAAAGTTTCAGGTGTTTAAATTGTTTCATGATGAATATCAGCAGTCAGACTTCTATGATACAGTCTTTGAGTCCGGGAATTTCTTCTCACAATTGGTTGAAAACAAAGCCCGAAATCTCAATATTTCCTCTTGTTATGTTTGTGGAGGCACTAATATGGGGAACCAATGGCCATGGGAGGCACAAGAATTAAAGCCAGAGGATAATCTCAATATGATTGTTTCCCTACTCAGACATAATGATTCAAGTTTGAGTGTATGGCACCTAAAAACCTCTATCATAGGAAAGTGTTGCTTTCTCCAATGGGGAAAAGAGTTTACAGTCCCCAACGGAGAGCTTACCTATTTAGGCCAACAATACTATAACTATACTATGGGAAAGATTATTTGGTGGGGAAAAAAATAACCCTCTGCCACATCCAAACCCACTCTCTTGGTTTCAAGCTTTAAATCACTCATGGTATTATCTGGGGTCCCCAAATGAACGGAGGGTGCCCCCTGGCATTTATTAGATATATGGCTCACAGGCATACCAACAGCTTCATGTGGGCTGGATGGGGGCTTGGATACTGGGAATGATTAGACCATCTTTCTTCCTAGTCTCACTACAGCAAGGAGAAATATCAGAGTACCCAGGATACAACCAAAAAGAAAGAACTAAAAGAGATATTGGGGACATTAAGATAGGAGATTGGAAAGATGATGAATGGTCCCCTGAGAGAATAATTCAATATTATGGTCCAGCCACATGGGCTGAGGATGGTATGGGGGGATACCATACCCTCTAACTACATGATAAACCAAATTATTAGATTATAGGCAGGTCTTGAGATCATAACAAATGATACCTCAAGAGCTATAAGCCTCCTGGCATGACAAAACACCCAGATGAGAAATGCCATTTACCAAAACAGGCTGGCTTTGGACTACCTCTTAGCCCAGGAAGGTGGAGTTTGTGGCAAATTCATTTTAACTAACTACTGCTTGGAAATTGATAATAATGGACAGATTGTTGAAGAAATCACTGCCTAGATTCATAAGTTAGCCCATGTTCCAGTATGGACTTGAAAAGGATGGACTCCAGACACACATTTTCAGAGGCTGGTTCTCAACCTTTCTCATACTTACGTGACTGGTCATTGGAACACACTCCTCCTGTGTAAAATCAATGCTGTTCTGCTTCTGGAATCTGCTTGGCTAAATTTTGTGACTTTTCAGAAGGACTGCCCTCTCCTAAATCCTTTAAAGGACCTGTCCTGCCATTTTCCTTTTGCTCAGTTCTATGGAGATTTCTCAGGCTGGGTTCCTGTTAGCAATTAATAAATTCTCCTGAAGATTAAAATTACCCTGGGATCTCGTCTTTCTCATAAATCCCACTTTAGGAGCTTTCCTTTCAGAAATTAGGCATTTTGCAAAAGAAAGCAGTATTTTTTTGCCGACTCCAAATGAAAGAACTCTAAGGTTTGTGACCAGAGCTAGGAGAGAGTTTTGGACGCTATAATTAGAAGTAACACGAATTGTAACCTATACTGCACATTTACCATCTACTATGTGCTGTATAAGTCCTTCACGTACCTCATCTCATTTGACCCACAAAACAAACTTTTGAAGTATATAATATTGGTATCAGCATCTCCATTTTACACATGGGAAACTGAGGCTTGAAAACATTTTTGTAATTTCTCTATGTGCACACACTTTGCCACTGGAGGAAATGGAATTTGAATCCAAGTTTTGTTGTTCTTAGCTCTTCTCCTTAGGCAATGTACAGGGACCTGCCTCACAACAATAGGTTGTTGGCCACTGGTTGCTGTAGAAGATTCTTTGCATAAGTAAGTATTCTAGCTCCTCCCTTGAGCACTTTATTCAGCAAATGGTCAGGGAAACATTTAAAGCCTCTGACAAATGTACAGGCAAACAATTTCATTAACAAAAAAGAAAAAATTTGATTCAAAGTCATTTAAGTAATAAAAGTTTAGGCTATATAACTGTCTATTCTCCATTTTACCACCCTGCACACATAACCCACCTCACCTCTTCAAGAGTCTTCAGTGTCCTTGGATGACTGGCTTCTTGGCACACTGCCTATGTCATCTGATCCAAGAGAAAAAGGATTTTCTTTTTTGAGAAGGGGTTGTCCTCTCTGATTAAATCTTTTTCACTTTTTCTTTTAGCAGTGTATCACTGTATAGCCCAGGCTGTCCTACAACTCACTATATAGATGAGGCTGGCCTTGAACTCATCTTGAATCTCCTGCCTCAGCCTCCCAAGTGCTGGGATTACAGGCATGCACCATACCCGGCTCTTTTTCACTTTTATTCCCCACATCAATTACTATACATAGGGTTTTACATGAGGTACCCTAGAGATATAAGCGCAATTTTCAACTTCAATACCTTCAAAAGTGTACATATTACAAACTTAAAAACAATCATTTGAAGGCTTAATTTTTCTCTTACTTTTTGTAATGTTTAGGGCAGAAAAACTAAGATCACCCATTACAAGGTTTATGGTTGAGACAGCTATAATAAAAGTGATTAGAGAAAAGCATGCAAATCATTTTACTGTATGTTTTACATGACATGAGTTTTCAGAAATGAAGACCCAAGGAAACGAGAAGCTTGTGCGTTTTTATGCTTAGATATGATGAAGAGTGGGCAGTCATGCTGAAGTATGATTGGACAAAGGGGGTCTGACCTAATGGTAATATATGAAGGGGAACTTGGCAAGGCCTGTTTGTTCAGATGATTCTCTGCATCCCCATGTCCTCAAAGATAAGAACATTCCCTTCCTCTGGATTTTGGTGGGAACCTATAGAATGAGGATTTTAGGACCTCCCTTAGAGGAAAGTCAGAGGATCTTTCATGGCCTGCTTCAGGGGAGCAGGGCCCGAGAAAGTCAGGGACATCCTCCTGATGTGGCTGTTTTCTCAAATGCCAAGTTGCCGTACTTTGGGATAGTGTGTCCTGAACCCCACCAGTAGCTAGTACATTTTGTAATTTTTTAATAATATATATTTAATTTTAATTTTCATCTCTCTGATTGAAGATGACAAACATTGAACAAAACAAAAAATTATTCAAAATTCATCAAAATACATTAAAGTAATGAAGTTAAAACAATGCTTTCAAAAGATGATGCTGTTTTTGTTTGTAGCATATACAATTTGAAGTAATTAAAGCTTAAGACTACTTTAAGATTTGCAGGACATCCTGTACATATATTTGTGCCTCAGGCCAAATCAACTGATTGCACTGAGGTCATTTCTTAAGCAGCACAAACACCCAAACTTGCTTAGAATTAATCTTCCACTGATATATTTAGACATTGAAAAATTTAGATTTAATCAACAATGTGGTTGTCACTTTGAAAGATTCTCAGCCATATTTCTTCATAACTTTAACGCTAAATAAAGAATTCATAATGATGAGCATAGTGAATATTTGTATCTGAAAGCACCCTTTTCTAGAATTGATTTATCTTATTAATAGTTGGTTGAAAACTGATCTTGGGTACATAATTACTCCACAATTCAATTGAATTCTGTATTTAATATAAAGGCTTTTACTATTGTAAAAAATACAATAGAGAGTATAGGAGTAGAATTGATGAAGAAGAAATAGTACATGAACTCGAAGACATACTATTTGAAAATATACAACCAGAAGAGAAAAATAATGAAAAGAAATGAAGGAGCTTAAGTGATTTATGGGGTAACATAAAAAAATGTTTGAGTTATCAGATTTCAAGAGAGAGAAGAGAAAGGGGATATAAAGCTGACAAAATCTTAAAAGGAAGGAGAAGTGAAGTAGAAGAACAGAGTTTTTCCTTGAAATCAAAGTTAAGTTGTTATCAACTTAAAATAATCTGTTCTAACTATATGATTTTTTTAAGTCTTATGGTAACTACTAAGGAAAAACTTAAAGTAGGTGCACAAACAATAAAAAGGAATCATGGGTTGGGGCTGTAGCTCATTGGTAAAGCACTTGCCCACCTGCCTCGCATGTGCAAGGCTCTGGGTGTGGTCTTCAGCACAACACACACACACACAAAAACTACTAGAAAAATATCACTTAGCCACAACAGAAGATAGAAAGAGAAGAAGAAAGTAAAAAGGCTCAACAAAACAACTACAACACAATTAACAATGGATTAGTAGTAAGTCCTTATTTATCAATAATAATCTTCAATATAAATAGATTAATTTCTCCAATCCAAAGACATGAAGTGGCAGAATGGATTTTAAAAAGAAAAAAAGACCCAATGATATGCTGCCTATTACAGACTCCAACTCTAAGAACACAAATAGAATGAAAGTAAAGGAGTAAAAATAGATACACCACACAAATGCAATCCAGAAGAGAAGAGAAGTAGCTGTACTTATATTACATAAAATGAAAACCCATGAAAAGTGTCAAAGACCATTATACAATGATAAAGGAGCCAATCTAGTACAGGGATACAACAATTGTAAATACATATGCACTCAACATTGGCACACCTAAATATATAAAACACATAATAACAAATAGGAATGGAAAGGTAGACTGTGACACAATACTAGTAGAGGACTTCAACAGTTTGTCCAATCAGAAAACCATAAGAAAACATTGGTCTTAAAACACAAACCTCTCCAGATCAGATGGCTCTATCAGACATAGGCAGAACATCCCAGCAAACACTTACAGAATATATGGTACATTCTTCTCAACTGCACATTCTTCCCCATGATAGAGACGATGTAGTCACGCTGTGGGTCTCCTCAATGCCTTATTAGAGGAAGGGGGAAAGGTCAAAGGAACAAGAAGGCAATACAATGACATAAGCAGGGATTAGAGTGGTGCTCTTTGAAGATGGTCTGCTGCTGTAGCCCTGGGGCATCCAATCCCATCAGATTTTGGAAGTGAAGCAGGATCAGGCCTGGTTAGTACTTGGATGGGAGACCACCTGGGAACACCAGGTGCTGTAGGCTTGGAAGATGGACCCGACAACCCACTCCCCCCCAAAAAAAATCAATCTGCCATTGAAAACCCTATAAACAGCAGAGAAGCAGTAACAATACTGTTTCGCCTATTGTATGTCGGGTCTCTATGAGTCAGACACCTACTAGATGGCACCTAAAAACAACAACAACTTTGAAGATGGAAGATGACCACAAGGCTAGGAACACAGGTGGCTTCTGGTAGCTGACAAAAGTGGAGCCAGGCTGGCCAACACTTTGACATTTGCCCAGTGACATTGATTTTGAAATTCTGACCTCCAGAAGGTAAGAGAATAAATTTGTGTTGCTTTAAGCAACCCCTTCCAGTTAAAAGATTCCTGCCTTAAGGCAGAGTGAGAGCCATCAGTTGCCCACTGTCTTCTGAACTTAACCAGGAAGCCACTCCCATTGAGTTATGAACCACAGCAGCAGCAACAGCAATCTCCGTATCACTAATGCTGCTATGACCACAGCAACAGCTAAGGTTGATTGAACACTTATACCACATTCCTTGGGTTTTGTCTTACAGGCATCATCTAACTTTTATATTCATAATAACCTTCTATGAAAGGTACTGTTATTCTCTTTATTTTAGAGATGAAGAAAATGAATTTGAAAGTTAGCTTTTGCATAGAAACTTCATAGGCTTCCTACAGTTAGGGAAATAGACGTACTTCCTGTTTTGCCATTTTCCAAATTGTGCTAAATAGGATTTGAGACGGAGAGTATGGGAGAAGCAGAATATAGATCTAATGCCTGGATGTCTCCCTTCTAGATATCTGCTTCTGTCTCCTTCTTCAGCACTTGGGGTAAGGGAATGGGTAAACCAACCTAAGGTAGAACCCTAGTCCCAGGCCCATAACTCTAGCAATGGTTCTCTGGAGAGACCCCAGTAGGAATAATCATCACTTTATATCTGGCACTAAAAAATGGAATTTCCAATCTCCAGAACTATCCTGTATGCTCTAGGTGTTATTACTGGCATTGCTGCTGTTAGGTACCATCAATTAGATCCAATTCATAGCCACCCTCAGAGTTTTTAAAAGATGATTGTTTGGGGATTGCTTTGGGAATGGATTGCTAGGTTCTTCTCCCATTTTTGCAATACTGGGGATCAAATCCAGGTCCTCAGAAAGTACAGATAGTCACTCTACCAAGTGAACCAAACCCCGGCACCATTACTGGCATTAGAGAGGAGAACACTCCATGGACTATGGCACGAGAGTGGTTTGAATCTGGGATTAGCTGTTTACTATCTAGGTAGCCTTGACAAATCATTTAATCTAGCTGAGTTATAGAGGAAAATGTGTTCAGCTTAAGGCATCATATAAGTACCCCCAGCCCCATGAATATAGAACAAGCTCATACTCATTTATAAATAATCAGGTTGTTTTAAATAATACCAAGATCTGAGAGAGAGCCTGGCTCTATGGAGGAGTAGAGGCCATGGGAAGCTGTGCAGGGCATGAGAAGATAAAGGCCAGGAAGGGGAAGAGGGAGAAAGATGCAGAGCCCTTGAGACTCCAGACATTAGGGACAGCGGGAAGAGCACTAAACGAGAAGTGTGACTGCCTGGACTTTAAGCCCCACCTGAGGCCCCCCAAAGTGTGCTTGGAGAGGAGGTTCAGCCATGTTCGTGCCTTCCACCTCCACAGGCCCTTCCCATGAGAGCAGGCCTGCCACCCTGTCACAGGTGACAGGCCCAAGCACAGCTCGCCCACAGGCCTGCTGGCAGCCTCCAAGAAGTTCTGACACAAGAATTCTGTCCAAAAGAAAGAACTATGAAAGTAAATGAACCAAGCAGTCCCTTTCTGTTAGGGGTTTTGAAGGCTAGATAGGAGAGAGAGGCAGCCATGGGCACAACCTGAGTGGACCACAGAGAGAAGCAGTTAGCAGAGACCATCATCAGGAGAGGCCAAGGAGGCAGAAGCCAGGCAAAAGGTAGATGAGGGTTTTTTTTTTTTTTAATTGTTGTTGCATTTAATTTTCATTTTTATTTTAATTTTTATTTTAATTTTTTTCCTAGTTATTAACCTGAGGCTGCAGAAGTGGCAAGATTTATGGAGGTAGTGAGAGGAGCGGGGATCTTGCAAGGCACAGCCCTTGAGGAGGCAGTAAGAGCTCCCTGTTGCTGAGGCTAAGGTGAGAGGGCCTGGACTCTGCACTGTATTAACTCCTGCCTAACTTAAAGAGTGCTCCAGTATCCATAAAGCTTGGATGGATGGCTGCATTGTGTCTTACCTTTTTCACTTGCTTGGGTAACCCAGGAGCTCCCAGCACACACACACACTCTCTCTCTCTCTCTCTCTCTCTCTCTCTCTCACACACACACACACACACACACACACACACACACACACACACACCCCATACCCCTCACTGAATAAAGGAACTGGAATGTGCCTCTTGCTTTCAACTCTGGAGTCTTTTTAACTTTAGTTTCTCTGAGGCTTAAGTTTTTCCTAAAATGAAGGAGTTGGGTTTCCTACGACAGTCTCTAAAGTCCCTTGTCTTTAGAATTCCATGAATGTGATAAAAATGTGAAGAGTTTAGAATTGGATCCTGTTTTGTATTACAGTGACCTCCCCCACATTAAGAGAGAGAGGTTCGAAGAACTCACTCCTCCCACACTGTGGAAACCCAGCAAATGTTGTAGCTTGCCATAACTCTTAGCAGGACTATAAGATGGCAAACTGGGGGTGAGGTAGTAGGGAGTGAGCAGCAGGAATTAGCTAAGGAGAGAAGCTGAGAAGCCAAGTGGGCTGAAGTAGTCAGGACTTAATTAGGACGGGCTGAAGATTACTGCTTTCAAACAAGTCCTAATCACGTTATTTGAGTATACTTAATGGGCCTGGTGCCTTTTCTTCAAATGATGTTGACACATATCTGCTCAAATAAACTAATCCTCCCATCCCTCTGACTCATTTGGTGGGAATGACAAGCACAAATGCTGACCAGAGTAGGAGAGGGCACAGCAGCAGAAAAAGGAAAGGCAGAGCAGGAGGAATAAATTCTAGTGTTCTGCAGCTAAGTAGAATGACACTAGTTTACAAATATTCATTATATTTTTTGTATAAAACTAGAAGAGAGGAGTTCAAAGGTTCCCAACAGAAAGAAATGATAATAGCTTAAGGTCACCCTGATTTTGTCATTTTATATACATATTTTATACAAATTATCACACTGTACCCCATAAATATATACAATTGTTATGCCAATTAAAGATTAATTTTTTAATTTAAAGACACAATGTGATTAAAGATTTTATTGGGTCAACTAGAGAAATACAACCCTCATATGTCTGTCACGTGTGGAGACTTGCATGTTGCTGTGATGCTGAAAGCTATGCCACCAGTATTTCAGATACCAACAGGGACACCCATGGGGGACAGGTTTCAGCTGAGCTTCCAGGTTAAGACAGACTAGGGAGAAGGACCCGCAGCCCACTCTGAAAACAACCAGTCATTGAAAACTTTATGAATAGCAGAGAAGCATTGTCAAATATAATGCTGGAAAATGAGCCCTCCAAGCTGGAAGATGTTCAAGAAAGGACTGGGGAACAGCTGCCTCCTCAAAGTAAAGTCAACCTTAATGATGGGAATGGAGTAAAGCCCCTGGGACCTCCAGTTACTGATGTAGCATGACTCAAAATGAGAAGAAATATAGTGGCTGTAACAATGGGCTCAAACAAAAAGATGGTGTACATGGCACGGTGTTGGGGAGTGTTTCATCCTGTTGTACACAGGGTCGCTATGAGTTGGACCCAACTTGATGGCACTTAACAACAACCACAAAGGGGAATATAAATACAAACTGTATGTTAGAGTTTTTAAAAAAAGAAAGGCAGGACAATGCATGATTTATCAAACCTTCTTTTTGCCATGGGATAATACCAAAAGTGAAAGCTATATGCTTGATTGGCCCTGCCTCATCTCCTCGAGTAACGTAGGCTTCACTCAAATGGAATTACTGTGATCAGTATTGTAGTAGCAAGGCTACTACAATGTGACCACAAGTAGGGGGAGGAAATTAGGCTCAATTCTGAATACAAGGAAAAGTGGGAATCTATAGCCACGGAGAAGGGTGGAGGTCAGTGATAGAAAATTACTTAAAGGAAACATCAGGGGTAAGAGAGAATTGCTAAATTAAGCTAAGAACATTCTTGGTACAGTCAGGTCAGAGTGATTGAATATTACCTAGGGTAAAGCAGGGGATGAGTGAACCAGTAAGACTTTGAGAATCAGATATTGAGGGTGGGGAATGCTGGTTAAACTGACTTGACAGGATTCTTAGTTAAATTGGAAAACATAAAGATAAACACAGAAGCCCTTTGGGTACAAGTCTCTTTTTCTCTGGTGTCCTTTCAGCACTTTGTACATATCTTCATTAGGCTTTATTTCCCAGACTAAAACTTCCTAAAGGGCAGATCAAGTGTACAGTAATAATAGAGGCAAAGAATGACGGGGACAGGGAAGGAGGAGACCTGCTATTTATAACCCCAAATTTCCACCTAAGAAGTCTGGATTCTGTTAAATAAAGATCCCCTACACTTCTGGAATCACTTTGATACCCAATAGATCTGAGTGTATGGGGTGCTGGGATCTGGACACCTTCCTGAAAGGCAAAGATAGAACTCAAGGGAGAAGAAGGACACAAGGAGAGGAGGAGAGCAGCATGACTAAGGATCTATTCTAGGGGAGAGAATGTGACAGTGGGAAGTTGCAATACCGGTAAAGCTGGATGGCTTTTTATAAGTGAAGATATTTGCCTTCCTGCAATGCAAACTCTCCTTCTGCTCCTCTTAGTACTCAGTGAGTCTTACATGTTTGGAGTGAAAGGAGTGGAACTCCCCTGTTAAACAAGAAGAAGGAATGGCAGACAGAGCTTTGCCAGGTAACCAATCAACCCACATACTCAGGAAAAACAGGAGTGTGGATCAGAACACATGGTAAGCTTCTTGGAAATATAATTCTTTTTGGGTGGGCTTTGGACCCCCATAGGGCACAGAAAGGGAGTTCAAGACAATCAAGTCTAGAAATTGGGACCGGAGCATACCCAGGTGATGTCTAACTCATGTTGTTGTTGTTGTTGTTGTTGTTAGGTACCATCGAGTGGGGGGTCCGACTCATAGTGACCCTATGTATAGCAGAACGAAATACTCTCCAACACTGTGCTATACCTGGCACCATGTCAGTGCTTCTCTGCTATTCATAGGGTTTTTAGTGGCTGATTGTTATGGGATTGTTTCAGCAGTGGACTGCCAGGTCCTTCTCCCATTTTGGGGCACTGGAGTTTGAACCCAGGGCTTCAGAGCATGTACAGCATCACTCCACCAACTCAGCTACACCCCAGCCCATCTAACCCATAGAAGCCTCTAAAGAAATTTGTTGAAGAAAATTAGGGGAGAGAATGTATAGGCAGTGGGGAGACACACTTCAGCATTGCTGCCCATACCCTGAGGAGTCCGCCCACCCCAGGGATGTCTACTTAGTTGGGGCTGGGTTCTTGGCTCTGTCTCAGAAAAGAATTTCAGGACAATTCAGAGTAAAACAAAGTTAATGAGCTTATTGATTAGGGATAAGAGATAGCACACAATTTAGACCTAGGTACAGGCATTCAGATAGAAAAAGAGAAGCTTAAGAAAAGGAGCATAGTACTGAGACAGGAGTCTCTTCTTAGCTGCTGGATGCCTGGCTCCTGGGTCCATGGACCCAGGAATAAACGTGCAGGTCACAAAGTCAAGCGAAAGCAAAGGTGATTTTATTAAGAGGACAGACACAAAGCTTCTCCAAAAGAGATGAAGGAAATCCTGACTGAGTGGCCACAAGAACAAGTCACTGAACCTGGCGTGGTAGTGCACACCTGTAATCCCAGCAGCTCGGGAGACGGAGGCAGGAGGATCACAAGTTCAAGACCAGAGGAAGTCTGCGTAAGTTAGCGAGACACTGTCTCAAAAAAGTAAAAAAAAAAAAAAAAAAAAAAAAAGAACAAGTCACCAATGATTTTTTATTGCAAATTCTTAAGAGGAGGACCCTTTCTATTGTTTCTAGTTAGACCTAAATAGATTGGTGAGGTGACATGTCTTCTGGCAATGAGACCACTATCCTAACTATTTACCCTTCCTCTGTAGTTTCCCATCTCCAGCCCCATTTCTCCAATCTTTTCTAAAATTTGCTAATTCCTCTCAGTACACATCTGAGACACGGATATGGGTTTCTCAAGTGAGAGAGCACAATTTACATGTCTGAACAATAGTTACAATATATGATCTTGTGGTCTTTGAAACTACATTGCTGAAAGGATGTAATTCACAACCCAATTCAAAGTTTAAGCAAAACAATCAGCTGGTCTACCTACTCTGTTGTAAAGAATTTCTCCTTTCATAAATGAAATTTTAAGTTGCCTTTGGTACATTGTTTAGGTTTAGGAATTAGCTGGAAGTGCCAGTAAGACAGAAACACAGGCCAAAATGATAGATAGGGTCTTCAGCTTTTATACTGTGGGTAAGTCTTTGCCTGGGGCTTAGGCAGGAAAAATTGGGGGGGTGGGGTGAGTAAGTGAGATTAGGAGGTTGGAATCTCAGGAATGCTAGACATTTGGTGGGGCTAACTTGTTTTTCCTTATCTCAGGAGCTCCTGTGGAGGGGGCTTTTGTCTTCTCACGTTGTATAGGTTTATAGGTAAGAAAAGAGTGTGATTAACATGTAAACGTAGTCTATAATGTAGTTTGTGAGATTCTCAGAGAAGCACATGATTATAGAGGAGAAAGTAAGGTTAAACTTGAAGGTCACATGCCTTTTAACTTTGTTTTTGTTGTTGTTAGGTGCCATCCAGTCGAGTTCAACTCAGTAACCCTATGTACAGCAGATCGCTATTTGCTATTTTAACATTTTCATTTCCTGATTCTGTACCAGGCACACGATCTTATTTATGTTTAAGCCCATTGTTGCAGCCACTGTGTCAGTCCATCTGGTGGAGGGTTTCCTTTTTTTCCCTGACCTGCCATTCTCCCAAACATGATGTCTTTCTCAAGGGATTGATCTCTCCTGACTACATGTCCAAAATATGTATGATGCAGTCTGGCCATTCTTGCTCCCAAGGAGCACTCTGGTTGTACTTCTTCTAGGACAAATCTGTTGGTTTCTTTTGGCAGTCCATGGTATATTCAATAGACGTCTCCATAATTCAAAAGCATCAATTCTTTTCCTGTCTCCTTTGTTCAATGTCCAGCTTTCACAACCATATGATGCGACTGAAAATACCATGGCATGAGTTAAACGCACCTTCGTCTTCAATGTGACATCTGTGCTTTTCAATACTCTAAAGAGATATTTTGCCACATCTTTTCCCAAAGCAATGCATCTTTTGCTTTCTTGACTGCTGCTTCCATGGGTGTTGATTATAGAACCAAGCAAAGCAAAATCATGGACAACCTCAGTCTTCTCTCTATGTATTATGAAGTTGTATACTGACCCAGTTATAAGGACTTTTTTGTTGATGTTCATTTGCAATCCGTACGGAAGGCTATGATCTTTGATCATCCAACTCATAGCAAAGATTGCTCTCAATGGCTGACTGTTTTTTCAGGACTGCTTCAGGAGTGGATTGCTGTGTCCTTCTCCCCTTTTTGCAGGGCTGGGGATCGAACCTGGGTCCTCAGAGGGTACAGAGCACCTCCCTACCACCTGAGGTAACCCCCAACTCTATTTTAACTTTAAGCATGGCTATTTGCTATTTTAACATTTTCATTTGAAATCTTTCTCAAAATAATATCTCTATGCAGGCAGTCCTCAAAGCAGTTTTCTTGGTAGTGGTGTGAAAATTCTTGATTCTCAGTTGGTACGACTTAACACAGATTCTGGGGTGAGGACTCTTTTCTCTTCCCATGTTTCCCTAATTTTCCCTTCTATCTCTCCTCAAGAGGAAATGAAGAGCTGGGCGAGGTGGCGCACGCCTGTAATCCCAGCATCTCGGCAGGTGGAAGCAGGAGGATCGCAAGTTCTAGACAAGAGGCAGTCTGTGTAACCTAGTGAGAACCTGTCTCAAAAAAAAAAAATGGGCTGGGGGTGCAGCTCAGTGGTCCAGCACTTGCAAAGCATGCAAGGTGTGAGGCCCTGGGTTCAACCACCAGTACTGGAAAAAAAAAAAAAAAGAGGAAATGAAGACAGAGGAAAAGGAAAGATTTTGATATATATTTTTAGAACTGAGTCTTGATTACTTAATGCAAACATGGAAATGAAAATAGTACACTTATAAGGTCTGATAAAAAATACAGTGAATGTTTATATTAAAGAATTTGTTACTAATGAAAGAAAACTTCCAGAACTAATTCAGAAAGTGGGAAGAAGGATGGGATAGGTGTGCTTGCAGCCAGGCCGAGTGTTTTGAGGAGGATCTTTTACTGTAATTTTTTTTATTTAAGCATTCACTGTACTTTTTGTTCACACCTCATATAATAAGAGATGCTCAACATTAGAATTCTCACTCATAAATTATCAACAGGAGGCTTAGCAAAATTAAAAATTTTTGGAATTCTGTCTTGACATCTCATTCATTGCCTGGAAATATCAGATGATATCCTGAAAAGATTAGCATTGCCCAAAGCAACTTTTTAACCCTAAAAGTTAACCTCTAAGTGAGGGAACTGTACGTATATGGAACAGAGGAGAGAAAGTTTTGTGCACAAGAGGTCAACCCACTGGATCAGGAAACAAGTTATTATAAAGATTCAGACTTTCACCCTCATACCCTTTCACTCTACAAATCCTCTTGCCTAGCACAAAACATAGACAAGGACCTAACAACTGCATGTTTGATATGCAATATATTTTCCACTGCCTGCCTTTTCTCACTGCCTTCCCTTCTCCACTCTCACAAACTGAATTTAGGACTCCAGTGTCTCCCTCATCTTATTCCCAAGCTACCAGAATAGCTTCCTGATTGGACTATCTCCTCTTGATCAATTTTCCATCCTAATTTTAAAATGTTAGTTTGGTTTGCACTCACCTGTGTACCACTGTCTGAAGAACTGAGGCTCCACTCCCAATACATCTCTTGGGTTGATTTTTCAAGTGTCTGCTCAATGCCATCTCCAGGTCTCTGCTCCTTGGAGTAGTGTTTCATCTTTCCTGTTCTCTAGATGGAGTGCTTGTTTTATTCTCCTTCAGCGAAGTAGCAGATACAAAATTAACACTCAAAAATTGGTAGCCTTCCTTTTCACCAACTGAGAGCAGGAAGAAAAGAAAGATTAAGGCAACAATCCCTTTCACAATACCCCACCATAAACTTAAATACTTACGAATCAATCTAACCAAAGACCCTGAAGAGCTCTATAAGGAAAACTTCAAAATATTAAAGAGAGAAATTGCAGAGAATAGTAGAAAGTGGAAGAACCTCCCCTGCTCATGGAGTGGGAGAATCAATATGTAAAAATGCCTATACTACCAAAAACAATTTACAGATTTAATGCAAGTCTCATTAAAATCCCAATGACAGACTTTGCAGAAATAGAAAAAATAATCTAAATATTCATATGGAAGCATGAAAAACCATGTATAGCCAAAATAACCTTAAGCTGCAAAACTATTGCAGGTGGGATCACAGTCTCTGATTTTAAACTATACTACAGGGCTATAGTAGCAAAAACAGCTTGGTATTGGCACAAAAATAGACCCGAAGACCAATTGGATAGAATTGAAGATCCAGAGATACACCCATGCACCTACATCCACCTGATCTTTGACAAAGGCGCTAAAGACGCAAATTGGGGGGGGAGAAAAAAGCTTCTTCAACAAATGGTGCTGGGAAATGTGCATATCCATCTGCAGAAAAATGAAAACAGACCTATACCTCTCAATTTGCACAAGGGTCAACTTGAAATGGATAAAAGACCTCAACATAGAGCCAGAAACCTTAAAACTACTAGAAGAAAAGATTAGAAATATGCTCCAACACATAGGCATAAGAAAGCATTTCCTTACTAAGACTCTAATTGCTCAGGAAATCACACCAAAAATTGACAAATGGGATTATATGATATTAAAAAACTTCTGTATAGAAAAAGAAACAATCAACGGAGTTAAGGAAAAGCCTACTGAATGGGAGAAAATCTTTGCATCTTACATCAGAGGACAAATTTTTATAAAGAATTCAAGAAAGCAAATCCCAAGTAACTGAATTCACAAGTGGACAAAGGAAATAAACAGACAGTTCTCAAATGAAGAAGTTCATAAGACTAAAAAGAACTTGAAAAAATGCTCAATATCCCTAGCCATTTAGGGAAAAACAAATCAAAACAACTCTGAGATTCCACCTAACTCCAGTAAGAATGTCCAAGATCAACAAATTAATAATAACAAATGCTAGTGAGGATGTGGAGAAAAAGGAATCCTCTTACACTGTTAGTGAGACTGTAAATTGGTTCAATCACTTTGGAAATCAATATGGAGATACTTCAGAAAACTAAAAGTAGAACTGCCATGTGACCTAAGTATACCACTACTGGGAATATACTCAAAGGGAGTCAAGTCATCATACCCCAGAGACACCTGAATCTCCTTATTCAGTGCAGCACTCTTCACAATAGCAAAGATATGGAACGAACCAAGAGGCCCATCAACAGAAAAATGGATAAAAAATTATGTTACATATACACAATCGAATAGTACTGAGCAATTTACAAAATGAAATAATTTCATTTGCAGCAAAATGGATGGAACTGGAGAATGTCATCTTCAGTGAATGGACACAAGCTCAAAAAGAAAAATACAATGTGTTCTCACTCATATGTGGGAGCTGAATCTTATGTAAAGGAAGAAAAATCCTATATATAAGTTGATATATAAAAATACACAGTTAAACTTATCAAAGAAGGGATAATATAAAGAGTAGAAAGAAGGAGGGAGGGAACTAGCAAAGAGAAGCAAAGATTGTGGAAGGTGGTATGGGGAGGGGAAATAACATAAAGGGGTGAAGGAGGAGAGGATAATCTCAATGTAACTATACAACTTCATGAGTACATGGGAAAGATAGGGGAACTTAACGCAAATATGCATATGAATTTTACTACATATTCGTCAAAATATTCCATAAACCTTTTAAGTTTAAGCAATGTAATAGTTGCATAATGGAAAAAGCCAATGCCATATTACTCTGTATCCCACCAACATTTACCAATAAAGGATGGAAAAAGAAAAGAAGAGGAGGAGGACAAAGAGGAAGAGGAGGAAGAAGAAGGAGGAGGAGGAGTACAGGGAGGTGAGATATTTGAAAAATAAGGATTTGGGAATAAATAAACTAAACTTTCAGTCCAATCCCTGGAACAGAATAGCTATGTGGGATAAATTCCATCCACTCTCTGAGCTTCAGGTTATGATGTTATGTTTAGTTGTTATGATGATTAGATGCAATGCAATTCAAAAGTAATTCTCCAGGTAAATGTATAAATAGAGAGTGGCCCATAGAACATGCTCTAACAGAGTAGATAGTATTTCAGATTCTGTCCCATTCAGTCTTTCCACAATTTTCTCCCAAGGTTTATCTTTACCATTTGACATTTGGGTTAAGAAAGGCAGGCTCTGGCATCAAGTTGTCTAGTTTCAAGTCCTGTGTTGATTTTTGATATTAGGTATCTTATACAAGTAACATCACCTCTTTGCACTTCGATTTTTCATCCATAAATGAGAAAATAAGAGTACCCATCTCACAAAGTTGTTTGGAAGATTATATAACATAATACATGCAACATGCTTAGGACAGTGCCTTGTCCCTGTAAGTGCAAAATAAATGTTAGCTCTTATTTCTGCAACACCCAAGCATGACCCACACACTTAAGCCTCTTACCTTTGTGCATGATATTCCCTCTTTCAGCAATGCTGATTTTATTGCTATTTCTATCAAAATGCTACACATTTCTCTAATCATCCACACCAGAGCTTTTAGTTAACTTGATTTTTACTTAACACTTATACATTATTTATAAGTAACACTA
Organism: Pedetes capensis; assembly: GCA_007922755.1. NCBI lineage: Eukaryota > Metazoa > Chordata > Mammalia > Rodentia > Pedetidae > Pedetes > Pedetes capensis. Next base: position 34,025 of record VMDO01021183.1, read on the forward strand.
TAACAATCATCACCAAACTTGGCTGATTGTAGAGACCATTTATGATGCTTATATAAAATATAGATCTATGATCCTATTCCAGAATTTTTAAATTCTGAGATGTGCATTTTTAACAATGTACTACCAGCTGGTCCTTATGAAGAGCAAGCTTAACAGGCATTGCCATAGGATATAGTTCTCAAACATACTAGCTTTCAAGACAGACAAATCCACCTAAATTCCCTTCCTCACCAATATCCATGACCTAGGTAAATCACTTGTTCCATGACCTAGGTAAATCACTGAACTTGTCAAAGTCTCTGTTTCCTCATTTATAAAATGAAGATAATAATTTTTACCAATTTAACAGGATTGTTGAGGATAAAACAAAGTATTGATGAAGTACAACACTCAGCAAAGGATACATGCCCAGTCAATGTGAGGCTACTGTGTGCTAATATTTGGCACATGACATCTCCCCATGCAAGAACACAGCTAGACAGATATCATTGTCTTCATTGTAAGGATAACAGCGGACTGACATATTGAATGGTTACTATAAGCAAATAGGCTCTTCAAATTTGGTTACCATGTCTAAGATCATAAAACCAGTCAATACCGGAACCAAGATATCAGTCTGAATCTTTCTTGCTACAAAGCCCAACATCTTGGCACTATTCCACACCAGGATATACATGAATTCTTCCCTCCTCCTCCTTCTTTTAATTACAGTGGCATTGTTTATTGCATTTCTCATAATGTTTTTGTCAACTTTCAGCTTACTTGTAATCAAGTCTTATAACCTCTGTAGATCAATGGTTCTCAACTCAGGGTAATCCCCCTCCCTGGGGAACATTTGGCAATGTCTAGGGATGGTTTTGCTTGTTACAGTTTAGGGCTGGGGGAAGGCGTCACTGGCATCCAGCAGGAAGAGGCCAAGAATGCGGCTGAACATCCTGCAATGCACAGAACAGTCCTTCACCAGAAAAAATTACCCAGCCCAAAATGTTAATAATGCCAAAGTTCAGAAACTCTGCTTATAGACAACAGGTTCCTACCGTGGGAAGCCAGGGGACACTCATGTTTGCATGCTTTGTAGCAGTCCTGAGTGCTGCATTGCATAACTGTTCAGGAAGCTGCTTGAATCACCCTCAAACACCCTGAACTAACTTGTCTTAGGGAAGGCCTAGGCATTAGCATTTTTTAAAGCTCCTAAGGTGATGGAAATGTTCTAAAATTCGATTCTGAAGATGTTTGCCCAACTCTGTAAATGTGCTAAAAATCACTGAATTGTACACTTAAAATGGGTAGGTTAAATGGTGTACAAATTAATCCTCAACAAAACTATTAAAAAGACGAAGAAAAACTTCCTGGGTCTTCTGTTCCTCTACCAGCAGAACGGCTGATCTTAGAGGTTTGCAGAAGAGGGCGGGGAACTAGGGACATCATTGCTGATGTCAGGTGGATATTAGCTGAAAGCAGAGAATATCAAAAAGATGTCTATCTATGTTTTATTGACTATGCAAAAGCATTTGATTGTGTGGATCATAACAAATTACGGATAACACTTCAGAAAATGGGAATACCAGAATACCTAATTGTGCTCATGAGAAATCTGTACATGAACCAGGAGGCAGTTGTTCGAATAGAACAAGGAAACACTGAGTGGTTTAAAGTTGAGAAATGTGTGCGTCACGGCTGTATACTTTCACCCTATCTCTCCAATTTATACACTGAGCAAATAATCCGAGAAGCTGGACTTTATGAGGAAGAACGTGGCATCAAGATTGGAGGAAGACTCATTAACAACCTGCGTTATGCAGATGACACAACTCTGCTTGCTGAAAGTGAAGAGGATTTAAAACATTTACTGATGAAGATCAAAGATCATAGCCTTCAATATGGGTTACGACTAAACATCAACAAAACAAA
>VMDO01021184.1:0-35934 GCA_007922755.1 Pedetes capensis
CGGGCCTGGTTAGTACCTGGATGGGAGACCGCCTGGGAACACCAGAAGCTGTAGGCTTGGGAGAAGGACCTGGCAACCCCCTCCCAAAAATCAATCTGCCATTGAAAACCCTATGAACAGCAGCGAAGCACTGACAATAGTGTTTCCCCTGTTGTACAGAGGGTCGCTATGAGTCGGATACCGACTCGATGGCACCTAACAACAACAACAATAGTTGTAAAAAACACGAGGACCACAAGCGCCTCCTATAGCTCATCAGGCTCTCCAGGCTCCTTGCTGAGAAGTTCTATCACAGACTCCATCCAATATCAGAACCACAGCACTGGGGTTGGAGACCATCTGGTATTTCTCACTCATCTCTATTAGTTTTAAGGACCCAGGAACACCTTAAAGTTTCCTTATTCTTGTACCTATCAATGTCAAGTCTGATCTCATAGGTTTCAAAATGACTTCCTTTGTTCCTGGTTACCACTGTATAAATTTGAAGGAAATATGATCCTATGTGCTGGGAAAATGAAATGGTACTTTATAAACAGTAGCTGAAAATAACCATCCATTAAGGTAGCCAGGGTCTTGCTCCCCAGCACATTCCACAGGCCAGTGGTTCTCACTCCCAGTGAGTCAGGAATCTGGGCTGGGGCCCCATAACATGGTGTAACAAGCGCTCTGGGGATGTTTCTGATGTACAGAGGTTTGGCTATTTCTGCCATAGACCCTGCAGTATTATTTAAAATCTGTAATCGGAAACCCCAAACCCCAAACATTTGTTGCCCCGAGTCTAAATGAAATTTAGAAAGAAAAGAATGTGTCAAGCACAAAGCTGATCTTATGTTGAAGTAAAGTCCAGCCTGATTTTTCTCCTTGGCTTTCTTACCTGGAGGGATATGAAGCCTGTATAGTAGTTTAATTTTCTCATTCATTTCTCCATTATACATGATATCTGCAAACAAATTTTAAAACAGAAACTGATTGGATACAAATGGTTAAAGTACATTTGTTGTGACACAAAATTACTGTGGAGAGAAGACTCAATAAAGTCAACTTGTTGCCTCCAATGCCCCCACCCAAGAAGCACGCAGTGTTAGAAATGAGAAGTGTAGTGTAAGAGTGGTATCTGGTGTCTGAGCTACAAGGCAACCTCATGAATGTCATCTGCCCTTGTACTTTTCAAAAGTTTTAATTTTATAGACACAGGTTAGGAACGTGGCTCCCAACAAGCCACTGCCACACCCTAGATGCCAAGGAGAACAAGCCAATGGCCTTGTATGTCAAGAGCCTGGGCCCTCTTTTTCCTCCCCCTACAAGGGAACATAAAGGTGATCCTCAAAGGAGCCTGCAGAGGACAATTTTAAAATCACAAAATCATGTCAAGCTGGTCACAAATGCATTTATGTAGCTCTGCCTGCTCCCACAATGCACTTCATCTTCTGCTCACAGGCATGCCCCAAATCCACACCCTGCTGTATCGACCTATGGGGTCGTACCTAGACAGCCCACAAAGGCCTTGAATTCCAGGAGCTGGTCCATGTTGTCATCCAGGAGCCTGAACGTCCTCTCGGCGAGGATCTCTGTATGAGCCCCGCAGGTCCAAGGCGAGACCAACTGGAACAGGTGTGTGAACTGCCGGGCATCTATACGGTACTGTTCAGCATAGGGCCTGCTGGGGTCATGGCGCGAGGCCATGGGCTGGAGCGGCTCCCAGTAACAGCTCATCATGTGTTCTCTCTTAAAACAGGAGGGGAAAGAAAGCTGCAATGGGTGGCACTGGCAGCACCTGTGGGAAGCAGTGTGCTTATAGCCAAGGCCCTCCAGCCCCCTCACACCACTGCTCTGCCTCAGAAACGGCTGCTTACTGAAAATGCAACACCACACCACAAATGAAAAAGATATTGCTCAATCTCACCAGTCTACCCAGACATGTAAATGGGGCTCCTTATTTCTTACCCACACAAATAGGGAAGTTTGACTTTTTTATTAATTTTTTTTCCTTATTGTGGTAAAATACACATAACACAAAATTTATCATTTTACCCAGTTTTAAATGTGTAGCTCAGTGGACAGTTTTAATTATGAAGACAAAAAATTTTATTCTGCTATTTTCACTACAGAGGGCTGGGATTTAGCTCAGTGGGTAGAGTGCTGCGCTGCAGTCTCTGAGGCCCCGAGTTCAATTCCCAGCACCTCAAAAATGGGAGAAGGGCCTGGCAATCCACTCCCAAGGCAATCCTGAAGCACTCAGCCATTGAAAACCCTATGAGGGTAGCTATGAGTCGGATACCGACTCGAGGGCACCTAAGAGCAACAACAACATTTTCACTACAAGTCATTATTTGAAAATCAGGAAGGACAGCATAAAGCTACAGGACACAAAACTAACTCGTAACCCTGGTTACCTGCGGGGAGGGGTGGTGGGGTGGGAACTCTGAGGTAGAAGTGAGCTTTCTTACTGTGTCCTTTTTATACTTTCTAGATTTTGAACCACATGAATATATTACATTTTTTTAATTAAAAGTAAGAAATAAAGGCATGATGAAGTCTTGGGAATAGACTAAAAACAAAAGCAATCAAAACTAGCCCTGTCCCTGAGGTCAGGCCAGCCTCTTTAAACACATCATTTGTACTCATATTAAATCTCCTCTCTGGACATCTCAGTTGGCAAAAGCATGAAATGGCCACCAATGACTGCAGAGTTCTTTACTATTTCAATGCCCTGTTCTCCAAGGAAGGGACAAAAATGTGTGGTTGCTGTAGTATGCAAGCCAAAATGTCATTTGTAATTTTAGTATCATATTCATTCCAATCACATTCTTTAAATAGCCATTCCGGAATTGTTAGAGGCACGCCAAGAGCTATTAGGTGTGAAACAAAGGTCCAGTAATTTGTCCTTAAAAATTCAAGGTATACCATGAGTTTCCATGAATATTTGTGTACATGGTCATGTCAAAGACTTGTAAAATGCCCAGAAGAAAACAGTTATAAGGCATGGGCCAAAGACTTATACTAATTTATGTAGAATATCACAGAAAAATGAATACAAGAATAGGCAAAAAATATGAACAGATGATTCACAAGTATGCAATTAGCCAATAAACTTGTGAAATGATAGTCAACCTCTTTAAAGAACTTTGAATTAAAATGAAATACAATTTTCTACCAGATTAGCAAAAATTTAAAAGATCCATGATATCAAATGATGAATGGGTATGGAGTGTGGGGAAATGAGCCCTCTTGGATGCCATCAATGGAACTATAATTTGAAAATTCAAAAATACTTTAGCTAAGCTTGGTGGCACGAAGCTTGCTGGCACACATCCATAATCCCTACAACTAGGGTAGCTGAAGCAGGAGGATCGAGAGTTTAAGGCCAGAGGCAACCTGTGTAACTCATGAGACCCTGTTTCAAAATAAGAAATAAAAACGTTGGCTGGGGGTAAAACCCTGTGGTAGGGTGTTGGGGATTTTTAAAATCTACCCCATAGCTAGGGTCCCTCATGTCAGCCTGAGGGATTGACCCCTAGTTGACCCCAGGGCCACATCTTACTGACTCAAACCTACCCCTCCCATTGAGTGAGCAACGTTGGCACCTGACCAGCCTGGCCTGCCCCAACTACCTTAATCCTGATTGGCTATCCTTGGCATTTTCGTTAGATAACTGACCCTACCTGGTAGGTAAGTCAGTTTACATGCTGTACCTGTCAGGTGTGTGCCCTGATTGGCTAATCCCAGTCACGTGCCCCCCTCCGGGACCCTATAGAAGCAGGGCTCCCGGACCTCCTTCATCTCTACTACTTCTCCCTCCCCCTACCACTTCTGACCATCCCTCAACTGCCAACTGAACCCCATCACCTCGACCAGTGCTCCCTACTCCAGCAAACTCTTTAAGCAAGCCGACGCGGTCAAGACCAGGGGCCCCGAAGCGCCAAAGGCTACAATCAAGCCACAAAGAGCCTCCCAATTCCTCCCATCCCTGGGAAGAAGGGAGGCAGAGAAGGCGAGCTGCGAGAGTCAAGACCAACTGACTTCCAGCCCAACGGAACACCAGCTGCTGTAGCTGTGCCTTTAAGGCTGAGCTGTTCCAGCACTCAGCCTGCAGCATTCCATGCTGCAGGCTTAGAGCCAGCACTTATAGCACTTGCTTAGGGGTTGCTTCTTGTTGCACCCCACTTGGGGAGCACCCAATAAACCTTCCTTTCCTGTTTTCCCGTTGAAGGTCTCCCGAGGTCCTTCATTGGCACCACCAGCCATAACACCAACTTGGTCCTGTGGGTCCCCAATACCCATGTGGTGTCAGGGCAAGGCTCTGACCTCTGCCGGGCCTGAGCCAAACCCCAACATTAGGGCACTTGTAAAAAGTATGTATGAGGCCTGGATTCAACCTACAAGTACCAGGGACACAGGGGGAAAACTGTAGCAGTATTGACTAAAATTTGGTTTGTATATCTTCCATGACCCCAAAATGCCACCACGCCACCTTAAGGAATTCATCCTACAGAAACAGCAGCACTGGACCCAGATGAATGCATAGTGCTGTTTGTAAAGTAGCAAAACCCAGAAACTGGGAATATCCCTCAATAGTAGGATGGCTAAGGAAATCAGGTTCCAGGTTATGATTATAGGAAACTATAATCATAAAAAAGAATGCAGAGATCTGCAGGTAACTGATTTGGAAAAAAAGTCCACGAGAAAAAGTCAATTGAAAAAAAGTATATGCTAATCTCACTTTTGGGGCTGGGATTTAGCTCAGTTGGTAGAGCACTGCGCTGCAGTCTCTGAGGTCCCGAGTTCAATTCCCAGCACCGAAAAAATGGGAGAAAGGCCTGGCAATCCACTCCCAAGGCAATCCCAAAACAGTCAGCCATTGAAAACTCTATGAGGGTCGCTATGAGTCAGATACCGACTCGACGGCACCTAACAACAACAACAACAACAACAATCTCACTTTTATACCTGGGTGGAGGGAGGGAAGAGTGGGTTATATGTGTTATGTATTAACTTCATGCATGTGTGTATCTACAGATACATAAAATGTATCGGGGACTCCATTCACATTAACAGTAATTACTGTACAGGGTAGGACTACAGGGTAAAATTCTTTCATTTCTTGCTTTAAAAAGTTTTGTTTCTCTAATGGTGAGAATAGGCTGGGGTTTAGCTCAGTTGGTGGAGTGCCACACTATACTTTCTGAGGAGCCGGGTTCAATACCCAGCACTCCAAACATGGGAGAAGGATGTGGCAATCCACTCCCAAAGCAAGCAGTCATTGAAGACCCTTTGAAGGTCACTATGAGTTGGACCTGACTCAATGTCATCTAACAATAACAATGGTGAGAATATATATGATTTTTTTGTTCTGTTTCTTGCATTTAAATTTTGAGAAGCCTCACAGAGAAGGAAATGAAAGAATATTAAAGAAATCAAATGCTTTCTAGGGCATAATCATCCAGCAACAGTGAATGAATTTATCTGATCATTAGGAAGAACCAAGGCTTCAAACCCATGAAAAACTGGGTTCAGGTTTGGGTATGGGTTCAATATTTTAAAATTTGGAGGGTTCAGGTTCAGTTCAGGTTTAAATCCTATGTGTAAATAGCAGGAATTCAAACCAAAATTCAAATCCTAACTCTGAACCTGTCCTGGTTCAAGTATTCTTTTTTTAACTTCTGAACCTGAACCCAATGAAAAATTGGGTTTGGGTTCAGCTTTAATTTTTTTCTATCGTTAGCTTTTTAAAAATTGAAAAACAAATTGAATAAAATTGTCTATCTACACATAGGATTGATTGACAAAATTTTATTGTTTGTTTTTCCATTTAAAAAAAAAAAGAAGCTACGGCTGGGGTTTAGCTCAGTTGGTAGAGTGCCGCTCTGCAGGCTGTGAGGTCCTGGGTTCGATCCCCAGCACCACAAAAATGTGAGAAAATGGCAATCCACTTCCAAAGCAATCCTAAAATAATCAGCCATTGAAAACTCTATGAGAGTTGCTATGAGTCGGATGTAACTCGATGGCACATAGCAATACCACCACCACCACACAGGACCAAAATTTTAAACACAAACCTAAACCTTCTAAATTTAAAAATATTGATCTTGCACCTGAACCCAATTTTCTATGGGTTTGAAGTCCTGCTAAAAATGTGTCTATGGAACACCTAAGGCACCATTTCAGGCCCTGGATGTTTCTGGGAAAGGCTGTAACACACCAAGCCTGTCTATACACTGCTCATATCCAACTGAGAAAGACAGGATTAATGAAGCTGTTCTCAATTTGAGAGAAAAATGAGACATAAATCTGGGCTTAAGAAATTTAAAGAACTGCTTTAAAACACTAATAAAAATAAATTTTATTAAGTTTAGACCACATCATTTTTTTTTCACTGCTAAGGATGGAACCTAGGGCCTTATGCATGCTAGCCAAGCACTCTACCACTGAGCAACACCCCAAGCCCTTCATTTTTTGAGATAGGGTCTCACTGTATAGCCCAGTCTGGTCTTGGACTCATTGATCCTCCTGCCTCCACCTTCCCAGGGCTAGGTTTACTGGCTTGTACCACCACACCCAGGTAGGGTCAGAGTCAACCATTGCTTGTTAACAGACAAAATGGCCATGCGAGGCTTCTTCTTGCTGTTGTTAGGTGCCATCAAGTCAGGTCCGACTCCCAGCGACACTCATAGGGTCTTCAATGGCTGATTTAGGAAGGAGGGAATGAAGCAAAAGCACGTGCTCTTGCTACCCTCATCCTTCATGATGAGCATAACACAGGTTTATGAAACAGGGTAAGGGCATTTCTGTGTGGCCCTTTTCTTGAGAAGGTAAAGTTCTGATTCAAAAGACAAGAGGTGCACATGAAACCCAATTAGAGGACATTATGTCCCACAGGATTTAAACAATGTTTCAAATATCACAATACACAAACTCAAGACTATCAAAGCCATGGAAATTCAGACAGTTCAAGGCTATGGGGAGAAGAGTCGGAGAAGGCTGTTGGGTGAAGCAAGGTTGGCACAGATCCATAAAAGAGGCGCCTCTGTTTGTACAATGGGATCAGATACCCTACTCACCATGCAGTTTTACCTGACTAGAAGGGCATTGTAAAAATTACCTTGTATTTATAGTATTTTTTTCTTTTAGTTCTTCTTTGTGGTTATGCCTATATAAATGAAAAACTTATAGAGCTAATTACATATATGAAAATAAATTTCACTAAGTACCAACCACATCATTCATCCTTCATGGGAAAGACAGAAATAGGAAACAATAATAGTTCTGACCATTGTCTTTAAATACTTTTTCCTATGAAAAATGAACAATGTGGTTAGTATGCAACAACTCATTTTCATTGTTAATTTAAAGCCACCCTTTAAACTATAGACATTCAGATCTGTAATGTCTCCTATTATGTCAAATTGAGAACAGTTAGTCCTAAATAAATGAAAGTCTTTTTAATCAAAAACAAACAAACAAAAACACAAAACCATCCTCACAGTTTGTTTCTGATATTCCCTATTTTTCTCCTTGAAAAGCCAAAGAGCTGACAGGAGGTTGGAACACCAAGTAACCTTTGACTTTGTATTATGTCTTATGCAACAAAGGAAACAATAAAACTTGCAAACAGGGGCTGTTTACAGGAGACACAGACCTGCCAGTCCTCACCACAGCTGTCAGGAGTGAGGAAGGACAGGAACCTCGCAGCAAACAAGCCAGGTCAGTGCCTGCAGTGCAGGCCCACTGTAGGCCTGAAGAGGGTTCAGACAGCTGTGGGGCTCCAGAGAGCACCTGAGCAATCAGTCTCAGTGACAATCTGAGCTTAGAAGTGCATGGGGCTCAGAGCTACCACACAGAAATGCCCTGGAGGCCAAACTCTTCCCAGGCTTGCTTTCTGCTACCTGCCTCCTGCCACATCTCTGCAGGATAGCAAGAGCACATCCATAGCTCTGCTCCTTGTCCTGTTTTCATGCACTGCTTCAAGCAAGAATCCATCTAGCAGGGTGCCGGAAGATGTACTCTGTAGGGTGGTTTAATTTAAGTAACAAAGCATGGGACTCCACATACACAGCCAAGAATTAGAAATCTCTTTTACCAAATCAAGCACCACTGGTACAAGAATTGTTGTTGTTGTTAGGTGCCGTCGAGTCGGTATTCGACTCATAGCGACCCTCATAGGGTTTTCAATGGCTGACTTTTTCGGGATTGCCAGGTCCTTCTCCCATTTTTGCGGTGCTGGAAATTGAACTCGGGGCCTCAGAGACTGCAGCAGAGCGCTCTACCCACTGAGCTAAATCCCAGCCCCCTTGGTATAAGAAAGTCATTAAAAAATGGTGAAGACTAGGTGGCAACATGGAAGAGGTGATCAGTGATCAGCATCAAGGGGAAATGTATGAACTAGCTGCAGACCAACCACATAAATATACAAATATGCAGGTGTGAACCATGCAACAGCAGCATGAGGAATTAAAAAGTGTAGCAGGTAATGACTTCAGGAAGGCCCACTCCTCCATGGTCTAGGAACCCACCTTCATACAGAGTGGAACAGTGAGGCCAGATCAGGGCAGTGAAGCTGAAGAACATGCAAGCCCCATGGGAGCTGTCCAGAGAGCCCCTGGCTCCTCCCTCCCACAAGCCAGGCACAGGGAGGGGCCCAGGGAAGATCAACGCTGCAGAGGAGGCACTGATCTCTTGATCTCTGATCTCTTAGGGTGGGTGGTTTCTACAGAGAAACCTGTAGGCAAGCCAGCGCCAGCCTCTGATGCCTCAGAAGAGATGCTGTAGGCTGGGGCCTGGCTCGGGGCATGAGACACCGCATCTTCCCAACTTCTCATACCTTAAATAAATCATAGAGTTCCTCTAGGTCCTCAGGAAGAATCGAGACTTCTGGGATAACAACGCGGAGCTTAAGGAAAGAAGAAACAATAAAGGAGTGAATTCTAGGTGCACACCCCTGGGAGGGTCAGAGAGAAGATGACATTCTCCCTCTTGGTGGGGGACAAGCAGGGTGGGTGCTGTACTGCTGCTTCCCAGAGTAGCTGCTGTCTCACAGAGTAGCATCTATTCCTTTCTGTTACAAAGATCTTTTGGTCACATCTTTCTGGGTGTCTTGTCTTCAACATCTTTCCAATTCACACATGGTTCCTCCAGAAAAATGTATTAAGTTATAATGGAAGTTTAAAAGCTCGCAGACACACAGCATGGACAGGAAGCTGCCTCTGAGTGACCACAGTAACTGCTAGCATCTGCCTGGACATTTTATATTCCGTACCTCATCTAATCCTGTGCCATGGAACCAAAGGCATTATCCCATCTTACAGCCAGAGAAACTGATGCTCCCACTGGTTAACTGCTCACATTCTGATTCCAAAATCTCATGCTGTGTCTACTCTACATCACCATTAGTAAGTTTCCACTACAGTGACAAATATAGTAAAAATAAAAAAGGAAAGAAAGAACAGCTGGCCTGCTTATGTGACATGACCAGTTGGGACCACATTCCCAGGTTAGCTCCTGCATCCTGTGAGCACTGTCATGCAGTGTCCTCGGCTCACCATGTTCTGCTTAGTGGTCTCCTCATGGCCTTGGAGGACCCTGATCCTGTGCTTGTAGCGCAGGTGCTCGATCTGCTCCACAGATTGGTCTCCAAATTTCTGCAGGGACACAAGGGACCACTGAGTCCCCACTGTGCTCAGAGAAAACAGGAAGCAACTTAGGAACCCTCCCTCCATGTCCAAATGCCAGGCATGCTCCCAACAGGGAAGAGATGCTAAGGGATGCAACAGGGCTCCCATACCTCATAGGAGTCCCGGATCAGGTCTGCAATGTCAGTCACAGGGTAGGGCTCCTGGTCATCAGAGAAAAAGGCATGGTGGCTGCCAATGCGGGGCCCTGGGCTGTCTTCATTCTTAATGTGATCTAAAAACCTGAGCATACACACCCCATTAAAGCCACATCTACCCTCATCTGCATACCATACTGCCCTGCCACCTTCATGGGGCATTCATCACACCACTGCACGTCCAAACTCCACCACCAGGAGGAGGCAAAGAAGCAACTATTGCAGTCATTTTAGAGAAAAGGGGAGATGTCCCCAAGGCCAGGCATGTGGAGCTGGGCTCTGGGGTAGGTTTCTGGGCCCTGAGTGTTTCCAGTGAGGTCGGTATGAATTCTGTGTATTTGTGCAGTTTTAAGCTTCCCTCACATTCTGAAAGGGAACCACCTATTTAAGTAAGTGCCATTCCACTCACATGGATTCCCAAAGGAGCAAGTGCCAGTGCTCAAGCTGGTGTGATTTTTTTCCTTCACTGTAGCTACCACACATAAAATGTGTGATGCCTCCAGCTGGCTACCTGAAGACTGCATTTGCTGGTGCCCTGTTCAAGGCTACTGTGAGTCCATCTAAGATTCGCGACATTTACTCTTCTTAGAGAAGAACATAAATGTCCAGCCTATTCTCCCTGGACTCTGGCCTGATGGAGAGGGTGCAGGGAAAATGCATCCTTTGCCCCACACCAGTGACAGTGCTTCAGGATAGACTCACTCTGAGGAGACCACAGGGTAACAGGTGTCAAGTGGTGGAGAGGAACAGAAAATTTCCACAGAGCTGGCACATCTGCCATGGCCTTCTCATGTCCCCGCTGTCCCTACTACATCCCCGTCAGCCACAGGAGCAAGTGGCTGGAGCCCACCTGCTGAGGATCATCAAGGCCTGGCCATCGTCCTTGCTGCTGCACAGCTCCTCTGCATTGGCTTCAAGCACAGCCAGTCCCAGCTGGAAGATGGCTTTGATCCCATCATAGAAGAAGCAATCCATAACATTCACTGCACTCTCTAGAGGCATGATACTAAGGAACAGAGTGAGGAACCAGGAGAGAGAGATGGAGGCCAGGGCCGAGAGGTCGTTCATGTGCTCGGCTAGCTCTGGGAGGTGCTCTCTGATGAGTTCTTCAAAGACAGACTGGTCCACTTGTGCCCCTGCAAAAGCAAGGCCACGGAGCTTTGTGGGGGAGGGTTCATTCTCTCTAATGTCAGCCTGAAACTAAAGTCACTCTAGGATAACATCAACAATGAAACAAGAATTTGAGTCCAGAAATGCACCTATACTTAGCTCACTAATTTTTGACATTTTGACCATGGTAAGTCAGGAAGTAAAGGATAGTCTTTTCAAAAAATAGTGCGCAGTGAACTGAATAACAGTATGAAAACTGGGTAACAGTATGAAAATGGGGGGGGGGCTCAACTCCTACCTCATACCACACAGAAAAAAAAACATTTGAAAAGGATCATAGACCTAAATACAAAAGTTAATACTATAGAACTTCTAGAAGAAAATATAGGACCAAGGCAAAATATCTTAGAGCATAAGCAGTACTAACCATAAAAATACAAAAACCTTGTAAACTGGTCTCCACAAAACTAAAAACTGCTGCTCAAAAGATGCCATTAATAAAATGAAAATCCAAGGTTCAAACTTGAAGAAAACATTTACAATACATATACTTGACAAAGATCTTGTATCCAATGTAAAGAACTCCTTTAACTTAGTAAGAAGACAACTGCCATTTTTTTTAATAAACTAAAGATTTGAACATTCAAAAGAGATGATAAATGGTCAGTAAGCACAGAGAAATGTGTTCAAATTCACTAATCATCCAAAAATGCAAATTAAAGCTACCATAATAAATTCCATTTCTTTTTCCTTCTTGGAAGTACCTGAAGGGTTGGATCAAGAGCCTTGCACAAACATTGCAAGTGCTCTACCAGTGGGCTGTATCCCAAGCCCATTATTTATTTATTTATTTATTTTGAGACAAGGTCTAAGTTATGCAGGTTGCCCCTGGCCTAAAACGTGCATTCTCCCCACCTCAGCCTCCTGAGTTGCCAGGATTACAGACATGTGTCATTGTGCCAAGCTCACTAAATACCACTTCTAACTCATCAGCATGGCTAAATTTGAAAAGACAGACAATTTCAAGGGTTAGCAAGGACACAGAGTAACTGAGATTCTCATATGCTGCTGGTATGAAATATATGAATACATTATATCTACTTTGGAAAACTGAGGGACCACATGTCTAAACAATGCGTGCCCACTACGGGAACCTCACTTGAACTGAGCTTATGCAGGTACCATGCCCTACAACCTCCAAATCTGTGATCTAAAATAATCTTTTCCTTCATGAGTAGCCTACATCAGGTATTTAATTATAGTCACAAAAAAACAATGAACACAAACCCAGACAGCAACAAAAAAGCTCTCCTGTGATTCCTTAGGTAAGTGCAGACCTCAAGGGTCTCCAGTACTGTCCCACCCAGCTCCTCTCCTCTGGGGGATGGACGACCTGCTCTGCATGAGTTCCTCAGTGGTCAAGGGCAAGGCCCTTTCTTTTCCAGGCCATCACATCAATGCAAAGCCACTCTCATTTCCACACTTGGATCTGCTTCTTGGGCCTAGGCACTTTCTTTTCCTTGTAAGTTCAGCTATCCATTGAAAAATCATTTGTTTTTAATCCAAAATCTGTAAATGTTTGTATCAGCTGATTCAAGTTACTTCATTTCATGACATTTCTACAACAGCACAGAGAATTTGCCATGTTGGATTTGTAAATTCAAGAGTCAAACCATGTTTGTGCAGAGATGAGCTGAGTGGTGCAGGAGTTGCTTACGAATAGGACCAGTGACAACCGTCTTCCCCACATTTTGTCACCATTCCACAGATACAAAGGAGGAGGAAAGGAGGCAGTTTACCAATCACTCGGTGGTTGAAGTAATCGGGCAGCATCCGCTCACACACGGCAACCAGCAACCAAAAGGCTTCCTCCTCCTTGGCATATAGCAGCAACACGGAGGTCAGGATGTTCATGGACTGCTCAGAGGGTCACAGAGGAGACAGTTAAAACCCAGGCCACGTGATGCCAAAGAGACTACAAACACACAAACCCAGGCCTGGGAACATGGCTTAATTGTAGAGTACTTCCTAGCATGTGTGAGTCCCAAGGTTCAAACCAGCAGCACAAAACACAACATACAAGCCCCGATATTCCAGCAAGGGAGAATCTGTGGAGGAGCAGTCCACACTGACATGCGGGAAGTGGGATGACATGGTCCCCACAGAAACACCCCGCTGAGCGACCAACCAGCATTTAGTCCCAGCCCCAACCTGGTAAGGCTGGATCTAGCGGGATGTGGGCCTTGGGCTCAGATCAAATCCGGCTGTTCCCAGTACGTGCAGCTAGTCAGATACACTTTCCATTCATCCACTGATTTTGATTATTTAAAGGAAAATAAAATTGGAAATCTAAAATTTTTAAATGTCAGAAGCTTCTCTAATCCAGTCTCACGTTGGGTTTCTTTATTTTAATTTACCATTTGTTATTTTGTGCTGTTGACGACATCCCTCTACTTGGGGATGGTGCTGAGGACCTCTTTCCTCCACTCATACTTCCTGCCAGAAAGCAATATGCCGAATTACCTTTTCCTCCCGAAATGCACCACCACTCTATTCCCTATAATTTCTGTAGGTATCTAAAGGGTCCGTTAATTCCATCCTATCTCTGCTGGGCTTGAGGGTGGTGAAGACAGAAACTTCCCCGTACTGACACTGATGTCATGTGTGCATTTTTCTTTATGGGCAGTAGGTACAATTTTAAAGTCTCGAACTGTCAGCAAGTCTGACTACACAAAGATGATTTCCTTCAGCCCTTATTTTGGCACATTCCTTTGGGGAAGGGACCTAGCAAGTCACTTTCACAGGACAGTCCTCAGGTCTGGCCTGCTAAGAACAGACCTGAAGCTGTAGGTAGGTTGATACCCACACCAATCATGGGCTCCCGCACCTCGGTGCACACCACTCACCTGGCAGTATCCAATCTTGGGGTTCCGGTGAGCGTAGGCTGTCAGCACCCTCCTCAAGGCAGCGATTCCCGTCTCGTTCTGGAAGGCGGGGTGCTCAGGTAGGGAGCGGTGCAGGTCCCGCTCGATCTCCTCGGTCACCAGGCCACTTCTCCCCAGGGACTGCTCCACCAGCTTCCCATAGTACCCCGGGTGCATGGCGAGGTCTGTCACGGCGTCTGAGGATTGCAAAGCCATGTTTCAAGGACAAATGGCTACTAGGTTGTGTCACTATGAGGAAGGGCTGGTCCTGCTGGTGACTCCAGTGCAGTCCCCTTACTCACCGAGGGACAGAAAATATTTTTAGACCACACACAAAGAGACTTCATGTCTGCCATGTGGCTTAGTCCAAAAGCAAAAACAAAGGGAAAAAAAGTAGCTTTTCTAAAAGTAATGTTGCACAGACAGGGGAAGGGCCTCAAAGGAGAAATTATTTCAGGGGCTAGGGGCATGGCTCAGTAGCAGAGCATGTGCTGGACATGCAGGAGGCCCTAGGTTCAAGCACCAGCACACACAAAAAAGAAATCATTTTATTAATGCTATTATTTATTTTTCTTTTAGCAATATTGGGGGTTGAACCAGAGCCTCACAAGTGCCCAGGCAAGTGCTCTACCACTGAGCTGCATTCCCTGTCCCTTTAAAAAAAATTAGTTAGCATATACTTTTTTTTTTTTTTTGGCGGTACGGAGGGTTGAACACACGGCATTGCGCTTGCAGACTTTGCAAGTGCTGGACCACTGAGCTACCACCTCCAGCCCATTTTTTTACTTTTTGAGACAGGGTCTTGCTAAGTTACACAGGCTGCCTCTGGTCTCGAACTTGCGATCCTCCTGCCTCCGCCTCCCAAGCCACTGGGATTATAGGCGTGCACCACCGCGCCCAGCTAGCATATACTTATTGCACAAAGGGATTTCATTAGGACATTCACACAATATATAATATGCTTTGAGTATACTCACCCCCTCCATTATTCTTTATTGTTCCCCTCTCCACCTACAAAATTTTGTTTTATTTTGACACAGGTACTTGCTAAGTTACACAGGTTACCTCTGGCCTGGAATCCGCAATCCTCCTGCCTCAGCCTCCTGAGTCGCTGGGATTAGAGGTGTGGGCTACAATGCCTGCCCAACTGATTAATATGCTTTTAGTAAACTGTATTCCTTAGTAGCTAGGAGAGTATATACATATGTGCGCATAATCTTCATGCATTAATTCAAAAAGAAATTCTCATCACGTAAGAAAGCACAAGTAGGACCAAGTAAAGTTAATGAACTATTACCAAAGAGGCCACAGCTGCCTACATGAAACTGAAAAAAGCAGGATAAACCAAGCATAAGAACCTCCAGACTCGCCTCCACTAGCCACCAGTGGAGAGGTCCAGCCTCTAAGGGGCAAACCCAAGGGATGAAGGACTGGTGTCTCAAGACCATAGCAGGCTGACTATTTAGTCTGTTTCGGGGCTCATGTCCTTAAAGAGACTTCACTTCCAGGAGTTCTCAAAAGAATTCTCAGCATTAGACAGAGCCACAAAGTTTTTTTAGGTTTGTTTGTTGTTCTGGTTTTGGTTTGGTTTTTTGAGACAGGGTTTCACTATGGAGCCCAGGCCAGCCTCAAACTTATACCCATCCTCTTGCCTCAGCCTCCCAAGTGCTGGGATCACGGACATGCGCCACCACGCCTGGTTCACAGAGTCATCTGTAATGAAGAGGAGGTTGCTCACATATCCTGAGGAGGTCCTGTAGCCCAGAGGCCTGAGGTAACTTGTGTGAGGTTCCCCAGATACTGCAGTCAGGATTCCAAAGTTGGTGGCCGGGAATTTACAGAAACAATTCAAAGAGAGATGGCTTGCTCTTCACAGCACACTGCTCTGTCAGGACCTATTCCTGGGTCAACTCCAAAAATAGCACTTGGTCTGAGCCCGTGGGAATGCTCACCTGAGAAAAGCAGCCAGAGCCTTCCACGCAAAGACTCAGGGATCCCCATGGCTACAAGCTTGCGGATCTTCTCTGTGCGGAACATGCACACAGTTCTGCCATATTCCGCAAAGTGGTCGTTCCACAGACTGATTTTTATCTGCTCTCGGGACTGGAAAGGGAACCATTTGTTAAAGCACCAAGAAGCCCATCCACACCCTTCATGGTCCACAATGGCAGAAATAATGCTGTTTACCAGGAGCCAACAGTGACTATATCTGAGCCTCTGCCAGGCACAGAGGGCACCAAGATGTGTAACATAAAGAACCAGCCCTGCAGGCTTGGCAGCCCAGTAGGAGCCTTAATACAAAATGCAATGACCCTGGCAAGACTGATAATAAGAATGTGTCCACTCAAGTACTAAAGTAGCCCAAATCAAATGGGAGGGTGGGGTGGCATGGAGACCTCACAGAAACCCTCCTTAGGTTGACAGGAAGCCAACTGTCAAAACATGGCACGGGGTGGGGATGTCACAATTTGCCCTGAGCTTACTGACAGCCAGAGGGGAAACTGAAACCTGAAAAAAATGTTCTCATTAGAAACAAGACAGACACTATTTCTTAGGAGATTGAAAATACTTTTAAATTTCCCCTAGACAGCAGAGATGGGCTGTACAGTTAGAGTCCGTCTCAAAATATCATCGCCATTGTCCTCTGTATTCTCCAGGAGCAGAACTATACACCTGGGTTCAATACTCTCATGCAGTCAGTCAGCAAGAATTAGTTGAGTATCTACATGTAAAGCAAATGAGAAGGTTCAGTTATGACAAATAAAGCTAACAATGATTATGGAGGAGTCTTGGCGATGAGAATCAGCTTGGGTAATAAAGCTCAAAGCCACTGCCTGGCCATGGCTGCCCATGTGCGAAGGCGCTCTCTCGAAGCACAATTTCTAGTCTGTTTACCAACTGTACATGATTTCTGCCTGAAATTGTCCCTACAAAGAAAAATACTATAAATGCAGCAAAACTATTTTTAGTTGGGTAAAGATAAGACCCTTTGACCCAGAAAACAGAAAGGGACATCTGGTAATGAGGTGCACGTGTCGATGCCCTAGGTGGCGGAGAGACTTGTTCTGCATGTGGAAACTCGCAGGGACGGCAATGTCAGCTGCCCGGGCCACACAGCAAGAGTGGGTAAGAGAGTGGGGGACAGGTGGGAAAGCCAGCCTCCCCTCCGTGTCTGAACCTGTCCCTTGGTGCCCAGAGGAAACAAAGGAGGGAGGGAGTGCTTGCTGCTGACAGCTGGGGCTCACAGATGCTGCACTTCAGCAGTCAGAGAGCTGAGCGGCCACCCAGGCCTGGCCCAGCTCCCCAGCCCCTGCGTCTCACCCACCAGGCGGGAGTCAGGGCTCTGGCCGCCCGACTGTTGGAAGATCGGGGTCAGGGGCTGGGAGTGCGGGGGCAGGCTCTTTTCCTGGTCGCTCTCCTCACTACGGGGAGAAGACACCATTCCAAGATCCCCGAACAGGTGGTCGCCGCACATGCTTGTCGAGTAAAACACAGGTGAAGTCTGCACCGCAAAAGAAAGTAAGAGAAAATATGTACAATTATCGCATGGCGGTGCAGAAGACAACTGTCTTTAAAGAGCATCTTAGCGGTCCACTCTCTTGGCCGCCAACCCTGAGGATGACGAAGCTTCTCTCAGCTGGCTACAGCTGCCTCAGTTAACATCTCCCCTGTACCCGGGCTGGGGACAGGGCTACAGCCTCCTCCAAACTGTGAGGACAGTGTTACCTCCCATGGAGGTGGCCAGAGCCCCTCTAGCCTGTGGACAGAGGTGTCCTGTCACCCCATCAACCTAGCAGCACACCATCTACCTTCCCACCCTTGGGGGAACCCCGGCAACCGCGCCCAACTGGGAATGAGTCCCCATCAGTGCTCTGGTCCACAAGAGACCCACACAGGACATGCAGCAGATGGGTGCACAGACCCACAGTCTCCACACGTTTTCCTCCCACAGTGTGGATCGTTCCCCTCTGGAGCCCAGAGCTCTGGGCTGGGGAGAAGAGTCATGGACAGACACCACTGCATTGGCTCCTACCGTGTCATCGTCCCCTGTAGAGGTGTCATAGTGCGTGGGGTGGCTGGCATGGACCTGCTTCAGCCTGGCCAGCAGGCTCTCCACCAGGCTCTCACGGTCCCGGAGCTCAATGAACTGGAAAGCCATTTTGCTCCTGATGCTGACGATGACAGGGTGGGGCAGCAGGCTCGTGTCCTCCATCTTCTCGATGCTTACAACCTGGTGTGCAAACATGTAAAGCATGGCGAGAAATAAGCAGGTGGCATCCAGCCTCATGTTCAGAAACGATCCCAAGACAAGGCAAAATCACAGTCAGAGGCAGTGGCACATGCCTGGAGTTCTAGCGACTAAGGAGGCTGAGGCAGGAGGATCACAAGAGGCCAGAGGCACCCTGTGCAACTTAGCAAGACCCTGTCTCAAGGGTCTTTAAAAAATAAAAATAAAATGGCTGAGGTGCGGCTCAGTGGTAGAGCCCTTGCAAAGTATGTGTAAAGCACTGGGTTCTACCCCCAAGTACCACCAAAAAAATTTTAAAAAGACAAAACCACACAACTGCAATAAGGACCTGATGCAAAGGTTAGAAAGTGTGCAAGGCTGAAGTGCCCACAATTGCCAAAAGGTGGCAGCAGCCCGAGGTTCCATCAGCAGATGAATGGATAAACCAACTGAGGTAGACACAGATAATGGAATATCATTCAGCCTTCCAAAAGGAATTGTGGCACATGCTACAACATGAAAGAACCTGGAGGATATTCTGCTAAGTGGAATAAGCCAATCACAAAAAAAATAATACTCCATGATTCCATTTATATAAGGTACCTCGTTGTTGTTAGGTGCCGTCAAGTCAGGACTGACTCATAGGGACCCTCCCAGAGTTTTCAATGGCTGATTGTTTTAGGATCATTTGCGGAGTGGGTTGCCACATCCTTCTCCCATTTTTCCAGTGCCAGGGATGGAACCCAGGGCCTCACATAGTGCAGAGTGGCACTCTACCAACTGAGCTAAACCCTAGCCCACAAGGTACCTATATTCAAATTCATAAGGACCTGGTAGTCTGGTGGTTTCCAGGGGCAGGGGGAAGAGAGAGAGGGGAATTATTATTTAATGGGGACAGAGTTTCAAGTTGAGAATATGAAAAAGTCCTGGAGATGGATGGTGGTGGCGGCTGTATAACAATATTACTATACTCAATGCCACTGAACTGCACACTTATAGATGGCTAAGATGGTAGATTTTATGTTACATGTATATTACCAGAAAAAAAAAAAACTTTAAAGTACATGGGGCAAGTTCTGAACTCTTGTTTCACTGATAAGATTATCTGTAAAATGAATGTATCTATTACAGAATAAATGCCATGGAGGTAGAAGCTCACATGAACAAAAGAACTGAGTTTTCTAAAGAACAGTGCTCAGGACATGATATGGAGCAAGACTCAGAGCTCTCAACATGTAGGAGTTGTGGGCACTGTCTCAGCAGGATGCCTGAAGCCTCAGGAGTGAGCTCCTCACACCTGTAAGTAAACTCAGGCTGCCTCAATTCCAAGAAAAGAATTACAGGATTTTATAGAAGGAAGGGACGTGATGCATATTTAAGGAAGCATTTTAAGTTTTTCAACTTAAGTTCTAAGAGCGTATAAAAGTCAATTTGCCATTTATTTTTAAAAAGTGAAGCTTTTTATAGGTTGCCTTTTTTTGATGGGTGAAAGGGGAAGACTCATTTCTAAGAGCTGTTGGAAAAGGTTTAATTGCTAGGCACGTACTTTTAATAACCATTTTATCAATAATGTGGAAGTGAGAATCTGCTGGTTTCACCTGGCACTTCTAGTCAACTTTCAGGTTTCCATAACAACATCAGAAAAAACAATGGCCAGTGATTAATGATCCAGTTCAGGCCCTGCTTCCCTCAAATACCCAGCATCAAAATGTCCATTTCAGACAGCAAAACCAGGCTGTGTGAACACCCTTTCCTGTGCCCTGTCTCCCAGCCAGCATCCCTGGCTGCTATGGTTTGGATATGATGGGATAGCGTCCCTCAACAAGTCACGCTGGAAGTTTGGTCCCCAATTGGGTGCTATGAAGAGGTACTGGAGCAAAAAGAGGTGGGGCCTAGAGGAACCTGATTAGGTCACTGGGGGCATCATCCTCAGACAGAATTAATGTAGCTTACAGGGACTCTGGTTAGTTCTCATGAGATGGGTTGTTAGAAAAGAGCAGAACAAGCCCATCCCTGTTATGGCATCCCCATGTGACGCCTGTCTCTCACACAGGCTCCCATCTTGGTGACACCATCTGCTGTGAGGCCTTCACCAGAGCTGAGCAGAAATTTTGCACCATGCTCTTGAGCCTCAAAACTGTTTAGCTAAGCAAACATCTTTTCTTTATAAGTTTACTCAGCCTCAAGTATTTTGTCATTGTTGTTGTTAAGTGCCACAGTATTGGGTCCCACACGTAGTGAATGGACTCAAATATACTGTTTAAATGATAGCTGTTGTAGGTAACGCACAGTAGGGTGGCAGCAGCATGAGGATGTGTCTACCTCTCTGAGTGGAAGGACGACGTTACAGCAACCATCCTCTCTGCTAGCAAAGCAGATGTAGCTGTCAGAGGTGAACATGCGCCCCGCGGTGTGACAGCGCCTGAAGGGCGTCCACAGGGAGCAGTCCACCACTGCACGCAGCTTCTCCCTCCGGGGCAGCCTGAAGAAAGCCCGGAAGAACTCATTCTGTGCTCTGGCCTCAAGGTCCCTGGTGAAGGACAGGGAGAGATAAAGAGGAGGCAGAAAAGGTCAGGCAAGTGCGAAAAATTACAAAGGAAGACACTTTTAAACCCACTAGCACAACCTGATAGTTATATGAGTACAAGAAGGTGCCATCCTTGAGCCTCTGTTGGCCTCACACACTCTAAGGTCATCCTCAGAGCAAGTACTAAGAGCAGAGCATCACCCGCCATCACCCATCATGACAGCACTCGCCTGTCATCCCAGCTACTTGGGAGGTGGAGGCAGGAGGATCATGGCCAGAGATAGGCTGAGTTACTCTGTGAGATCCTATCTCAAAATAAAAAATGAAGGGGCTGGAGGTGTAGCTCAGTGGTAGAGCATTTGCCTAGCATGTGTGAGGTCCTGGGTTCAACTCCTCAATGCTAAAAAAAATAGGAACATAAAAAACTAAGAGCAGAGAGTGTTCTCTGCACAGAAATAATCTGATGAACACATAAGCCAAAATAAGCATTCCCTGTTGGTTTAAGTACTATTTTTGTTTGTTTGTTTGTTTTGGTTTTATAGTGCTAGGGATTGAACCCAGGGCCTTGTGTATAGTAGGTAAGTGCTCTACCCCTGAGCTATATCCCTAGCACTTGGTTTAAGTACTATTACGAATAACCATCAAAATGGTCTAAGAATCCAAGTATCAAAAAGCCAGATGGTAATAAATGTTGACAAGGATATGGGAAAACTGGCACTCTCAAATACTGGTGATGGAAGGTAAAATGGTGTGCCCGTGTTGGAAAATAGCCCAGCAGCACTCCCAAAGGGCTACAAATAGACTCACCATTTACCCAGAAATTCCACACTTAGGTATACACACCCAAGGGAATTGAGAACTTGGGTCCACTTACACATTGCACACAAATACTCATAAAAGTATTATTTGTGCTAACCAAAAGCTAGAAACTACCCAAATGTCTACCAGTTGAATGGATAAACAAAATGTTGCACAGCCCTATGAAAAGATAGACACTCAGCCACAAAAAAGGAATGAAGTGCTGATGCACATGATAACAAGGGGGAAGCCTAAAAACTTTCTGCTAAAGGAAGGAAGCCAGACCCGAAAGACCAAAGACTGTCTGGTTCCATTTGTATGAAATGTCCAGAAGAGGCAGTCTAGGGGGTCAGGTGAGAGGCACAAATGAGGAGTGGACACTCAGAACACAAGATTTCTTTGGGGGTAATAAAATGTTGCAAAATTGATTGTGGTGGTTTGCCTAGTTTCCTGACTATGGTAAAAAGTCAATGGTATACTTTAGAAGGACGAAATGCATAGTACATGAATTAAATATCAAAAACCTAAACGAGCCTGTGCCTCCTCCAGTGGCTCCTGGGGGAGTGTGGAGAAGCCCCGTGAACACCCCAGAAGTTCACACACAGCAAGGATTGAAGGTAGAGCCCTTCAAAACGACTGGAGTTCCAGGAGAGCTGTGTCCACACATCGACACTGACATGTGAAAAGGTGACCTCCTAGACCTGGGAGTACTGTGGAAGTGGGGAGAGAAGAGGGAAAGGCTGCAAACTCGATGCTACCACATCACAAGAGGGGCATGTTCTGGTTCACTGTGTACCACAGGGTGACTACAGATAACAATCATGCACAATATGTTTTGAAAAGCAAGAAGAAAGGATTTTGAATATTTTCATCATAAAGAAATGATCCATGGAGAGGCAGATTTAACCCGATTTAAACATCACAAAATATATATGAGTATCAAAGCATTGTGTGATGCCCCATGAACATGTACAATGTTTATGTTTTTAGGTATCAGTTTAAAAAATGAATTTCAGCCAGGCACTGTGGTGCATGCTGTAATCCCAGCAACTCCCAGCAACTCCCAGCAACTGTAATCCCAGGAGGCTGAGGCAGAGGCAGCCGGCACAACTTAGCAAGACCCAGTCTCAAAAAGAAAATAAATTAAAAAAAAATAAAAAGGGGGTAGCTCACTGGTAGAGCACTTGCTTAGCATGTGCAAGGCTCTGGGTTCAACCCCCAGTAGTGAAAAATATTTAAATAAAAATAAAACCAAAATAAATTGGAAAAAATCCTCACCCCCAAAGCATACTAGCCATATTAGCTTCAAGGAAAGGAAAGTCAAGTCAGTGCTTCCTCCTTGTACAGATTATACAAACGTGGTTCTAGCACATATAAAGTCACTTGTCCTTCCTGGAAGGGCATCTCCCCTTCCTAGGACATGGCTGAAGCCAAGGTGAAGGTGAGGTCAGGAGCACAGATCTCAGCAGCTCGCACTGAGGCACAGGAAGGGATCAGGACACACGCTCATTTTGCACCCAAGCCCTCAAACTAAGAATAAGGTATTCAGGTGTCTGACACAGACTAAGAACAATTCGTTTTTTATCCCATTCACGTGCTGCCTCAGTTAACAGCTCATCCCATCAGCTGCTTTGTGGTGTATGACCAGCTGGGTATGTTGTAGTTAGGTGCCATTAAGGTCTGACTCTTAGTTACTCTATGTACAACAGATGAAATGCTATCTGACACTATACCATGCCCAGCATTACTGTCAGTGCTTCTCTGCTATTCATAAGTTTTTGATGGCTGATTGCTGGTTTTTGGGGGGAGTGGGCTGCCAGGTCCTTCTCCCAAGCCTACGACACTTGGTGTTCGCAGGCAGTCTCCCATGCAAGTATTAATGAGGCCTGACCCTGCTTAGCTTCTGAGATCTGACAGGATCGGATGTCACAGTGGCATAGCTGCAGGCACATAAAGTCTCCATTCCCCCTTCTGGGCACATCTTGTAGGCAGAGACCAGAAACCTCAAGTTATAAAAGAAAAATCAACAGGAAGGACTTTATAACCTGAATTATTTTCCTTCCTCCTTCCTAGAAAGCTATCTCTCCATTTCACCTTTAAATATGTGTGACGGAAGTATTTAAATTCCCAGCATAACCAAGGTGAAGACAAAGTGACCTGCATGATGAGAAATTAGCTCTCAAGGTCAATCAGAATGAGACTTTCCTCAGAGTCTGTGTAAAGGCAAGGTGGTTGTTTTGATGCCTTTTTCTGAACATCATAAAAAAAAAAAGCCCACTGGCCGCAACTTGTCCCTCAGACCTAACACTTACTCAGGTCCCCATCTTCCTCCACAGGAAGACCAAGAGACTGTGGTCATGACCTAATATTTGGAAGGTGGTACCTAACAGGTCTGTCAGCCACTCCAGAGGCACCTCGGAAGGATGGACTGGTCCAGGAGCCCTGTACCCACAGTGCTGGTATGCATGGGCCAAAGCAATGGCTCCCAGAGCACGACAGCTGAGACCAGCAGGGAGAGGTGCCATCAACCCGTCTTCACACAGGCCAGATGAGCCCATAACTAGGAGGGCACACACATGGTTGATCAGAACACAGAGCAACAACCTTCAGGTTTGTTGATAAATCTGAAATTAATATGTGCAATCATGTAGGAAAACCATCCAGAAAGTTCTAAACTATCTGCACACCTTTTAAAAATTAAAGTTTAATTCCTAAGACCTCAGACCCATGAAACTTAGAGGGTTCATTCATTTCTCCACAAATCCAGGTCCTGGTCCTTTAGAGGGACCAGTGTGGACAATTTCCAAAGGAATTGAGGGGGCTGTGGGTGCCACTGAGCCCTTCACATGGCCAGCTGCTGTGGAGCTTCCTCCAGCATCTGCAGCCAGTCAGAGGTTCTGAGTGGCTTTGGGTGGGGAGGTGATGGGCGTCTCCCATCCAAACCTACCCAGAAATGGCTGGAAACCTTCTCTCGCTGCACCACTCCCAACTCCAGCACCCACACCTTTGGAAATTCCAAGATCAACTGGCTTTCCCTGCCTCCTTCCCTCGTGTGTCTGGGCAGCACCTCCCCACCTGTCACTTTGCCTCCCCAGCTCTGGGCTGATATGCTAGAGAATCCCTGGTCCTGTCCCCTCTGTGCCAAGCAGGCCAAGGCAGATGAACCCCAGCCCTGGCAGTTCTCACTCAGTCACATCAGATCCCGGGAGGATCAAGCACCATCCCCTCCTTGCTCACCCTCCCATGAGGCACAAGCCTCGCTTTGTCCAGGGCCCCTCAGTCTCACTGGAGTGACCACAGAACCTGGTGATTAATGGGTAATCCAACAAGCCCTTACCCAACTCTGACCCAAGGGACTATTCCAAAGTGATTGTCTGGGAAGGGAAGTGACAAAGGATCCAGGACAGAGCCATAGAGGCATTCCCGCACATCCAGCTGCTCCCTGAACATGAAGAGACTGTTTCCCTAAACTTCAGAATCTGGGCTCTCTTGGCAGGGTGCCAAGCAGGCTGAGTCATTACCTGTTTACACCCACAGGCCTGTCTCCATGACAAAAGCTGCCCAGGAACACCAGGGGATGGGCTAGGCAAGCGACAGGCCTTCTACCTGGGAAGTCCCTTACTGTGCTGTTGACGTCTGGGGACCAGAATCCTGCTGTGTGTTTTGGGGCCATTCCTGGGGACACAAGAGCCCCTGGAAGCTCTACTACTGGCCATCCCCAGGACCCTTTCTGTCCTTTTCTCCCTTCTTTCTCACATTCTTCTCCCAAGGCAGAATGTGGGGGTAGGGACAGCCGGTAGAATGTTCCTGAATTCTGGAACATAAAAGGAAAGTGGCCAACACTGAGATTTCCCTTCCATAGCAGATGAATTTTACCAGAAGGGAAGTAGGTGCTGCAAACCTTCCATCTCCCTCCTTTCCTCTCTTCTACCCTAGACCAAAAAGTGGAGCAATTCCAGGCCACCACTTAGAAGCCCAGTGCCCCGAGGGCTGACCGCACACAAGGCTGTCAGCTGCCCCCACCCCCAACCTGAGACAGTGTGGCTGAAAGTCACGGGAGGAGAAGTGCGCACACAGGCAAGAATCAAAGCTTTGTTGGTGCTTTACATAACCCCTTCAAAAATTCATACACCTGAAACTTGGGTCTTCAGGGCTCCTTAACGGTGGCTTTTTCATTTTTAACAAATCTTTATAAGTTGCACTAAAAAGGACTTGGGTACCAACTACCACAGATGAGAAATACAGGAGAATGTGGCTCCATTTCGCAAAGGAACTCTCAGATTACCAGAGGTGACCCCAAGCCATGGGCAAGTTCTTGGAATTTCATAAAAAAAAAAAAGAGCAGTTGTTTTTGATTTTTGCCTTAATTTTCATGATGTACTTATCAGTCTAAAATGAATGAACACAGAAAGGGATGGGAATTCTTTCTGAGTACAGGGAAACTAAACACACTGCTGTCCACAGAACTAGAAAGACACGCATGCCCCAGACATTCATAGACGACAGTGCATGTGTGTAAGAAACCATCTCTATCTTCTTCAAAGACTTTCTTTCTATGTCTCTCAATGCTGGACTTTAGAGCTTTGAAGGAAATGGTACAGGCTGAGTATTCTCTATGTGAATTCAGGGTACTACAGGTCTTTCAAATTTCAGAGCTTTTGGGTTTGGGGAAATCTGCATAGACTTTACCCATTGAGCATCCTTAATCTGGACATCTGAAACCTCAAATGTTCCAATGTTAAATTTCAGAGCATTTCAGATTTTTAGGTTATGGATATTCAACCTGTAGTATTTCACCCAGCTCCTACAGAGAAGACTAAAAGCTCAGAAAAATCAAGAGATATTGCTGAAGGCCATACAAAGAATTTCTGAGGCTGTGTGAACCAAACTGCCTTGCAAGCAAAAATCTAATATCTATGTCATACTCATCTCCTTAAATATTCTCAAGAAGATTCAATAGAAAAGCATACTGAAAGAAATGTTGAAACAGATGAACAATTTTAAAGTAAATGACTAATCATTCTTAAATTAAAAATAGAAATACCATATGATCCAGAAATTTCATTTCTGGATATAAACTCAAGACCTAAACGCAAGGTCTCAGAGAAATTTGTATCCCCACATTCATTGCAGCATTATTCACAACAGCCAGAAAATGGAAACAACCCAAATACATAGATGAGTAGATAAAATGAGGTAATATGCACACAATGGACTATTATTCAGCTGGTAAAAAGAAGGAAATTCTGACACATGCTATAACGTGGATGAGCCCTGAAGAACTTATGATAAGTAGAATCAGACAATTGCAAAAAGACAAAAGCTGTATGATTGCAGTTACATGAGGGACCTGATTAATTTCAGAGACAGAATACAATGATGGTTTCCAGGAGCTGAAGAAAGGATGAATGAGGAGTTAGTGGGTGCCCAGTTTGAGATATGCAAGGTAAGAAGGGTTCTGGAGATGGATGGTGGTGATGGTTACCCAACCAGGTGGATGTACTGCTGCTAAACCACACATTTAAAAATGGTTAGCTACAAAGTTTATTTAATGACTATTGTTGCTAAGTGCCATCAAGTCAGGTCCGACTCAGAGTAACCCTATGTACAACAAAACGAAATACTACCCAACACTGTGCCATGTACACAATCATCTTTTATGTGTGACCCCATTGTTGCAGCCATTGTGTTTCTTCTCATCGAGTTGTGCCACATCAGCAAAAAGAGGTCCCAGGGGCTTTACTCCATTCCTGTCATTAAGGTTGACCCTAATTTGGGGCTGGGATTTAGCTCAGTCGGTAGAGCGCTGCGCTGCAGTCTCTGAGGTCCTGAGCTCAATTCCCAGCACCGCAAAAATGGGAGAAGGACCTGGTAATCCACTCCCAAGGCTATCCCAAAATAGCCAGCCATTGAAAACCCTATGAGGGTCGCTATGAATCGGATACCGACTCGATGGCACCTAACAACAACAACAACAATTTGAGGAGGCAACTCTTCCCCAGTCGTTTCTTAAATGCCATCCAGCCTGTGGAGCTCATTTTCCAGCACTATGTTTATGACAGTGCTTCTCTTCTATTCATAGCGTTTTCAATGGCTAATTGTTTCAAAAAGGGGCTGCTGGGTCTTTCTCCCTAGTCCGTCTTAGTGTGGAAGCTCAGCTGAAACCTGTCCACCACTGGTGGCCCTGCTGGTATCTGAGATACCGGTGGCATAGCTTTCCGCATCACAGCAACACAAAAGCCCCTGCAGTATGACAAGCTGACAGACATATTGGCGCAAGTAGCTACTAAAAGCCTGAGTTACACAGTGAGACCCTGTCTCAAAAAATAAATAAATAAATAAATAAAAATAAAAATAAAAAATAAATAAAATACCTGGGAAGATACATAGGTTATATGCAATAGCTATGCCATTTTATACAAGGGACTTGAGTGTACGTGGGGTTTAGCATCCACAGAGGTCCTAGAACCAAGAATAATGAGACAGCTAAGACTATTAAGGGCTGGGATTTAGCTCAGTGGGTAGAGCGCTGCATTGCAGTCTCTGAGGCCCTGAGTTCAATTCCCAGCACTGCAAAAATGGGAGAAGGGCCTGACAATCCACTCCCAAGGCAATCCCGAAGCACTCAGCCATTGAAAACCCTATGAGGGTCGCTATGAGTCGGATACTGACTCGACAGCACCTAACAACAACAACAACAAGACTATTAAAAACTCATGCACGTGAAGGTTAAGCACAAGGTCCTGGCAGCTAATGCTCTACCTCTTGTTGATCTGGCTCGGCTCTTGTAAGTTAGGGTCCAGGTCAAAGACCTCATTATCCAGCAGTCTTCGGAGCGTCACATCCGCCAGCTGCTCCATGATCTTAAACACCTCATCTAGGTTCAGAAACATGGAGAAGTCGCGCTCCTTATTCTGTGTGGTAATCCGAATGGTATCCGTGAGAAAGACATTGGATGTTCTTTCCAATTTCTGGATATCAACCCACGGGATTATAAGCTTAACTATAAGAGAAAAAAAGGCAAATGCAAATTAAACCAGAAAACTTGAGCCAAACTTGAGGTCAGCAACAAGTCAGTCCACAGCTTTCCTTAAGGCAAAATGTAAATGTCTTTTAAGCCATGGCAGGGCAGAAGACCACAGGACTTCTGGATGGCTGCAGACTGCTCAGGAGGCGAAGGCAGGAGGACTATTTGAGCCTAGGAGTTTGGGGCCAGCTTGGGCAACACAGTGAGACCCCATCTCTTAAAAAGGACGCAGGATGGCCGCTGGGGAAAACCTACCTGCATTCCAGGGGCTTTCTTACAGATTTACATGAAACTTCCCAAGGTGCTGGCTGCTGAACACACCCAGGGAATGTCATTCTGGAATATCAAGTTAACATGCAAACTTTCTCAAGAATATTTAAACTGTCATGTGAAAGTTTCTCAATCCACAAATCTTGGTGCAAATTAGGAGGGAAAAGTATGTAAAAGACATGATCTCATTTAGAGAAATGGACTGAACATTTAGACTGTCAGGTGACCATTTTTAGGCTTAGAAGACAGAGTACAAGCAGTTTTTATGAAACCTTCCAGTACATCCCAGTGTGTTTCCTCTTGCTTATGGTCCTAACTGCTCAGGAGGCTGAGGCAGGAGGACTGTTTGAGCCTAGGAGTTTGGAGCCAGCTTGGGCAACATAGTGAGACCCCATCTCTTAAAAAGTAAAGTAATATGGTACAAATAATACATTTTAAAACAAGTGTTTTATTCTCAGAAATGTTTCTGATACAGTGATAGCTAGCGTGCTAATGCAGAGCTTAGGGGGGAAAAATATCGTACATTGAATGCTAGGAACCATCCATTTTCTCTAAGTATCATCATCCAAACACCATTAGGTTTAGTGACAATCATCAGTAAGTGTCAGAAAACAAGTCCTTTTCAAAGCAAGCAGAGAATGATTATTTCTATCATTTCTTTCCATTTACTTTGAAATACAGCATCCAGTGCTTTAATAATTTTTAAAGGCCCTATTTCTATGCCAAGGGCTGGGATTTAGCTCAGTTGGTAGAGCGCTGCGCTATAGTCTCTGAGGTCCTGAATTCAATTCCCAGCACCGCAAAAATGGGAGAAGGACCTGGCAATCTACTCCCAAGGCAATCCCAAAACAGTCAGCCATTGAAAACACTATGAGGGTCGCTATGAGTCGGATACCGACTTGACAGCACCTAACAACAACAACAACAACAATTTTATATATATATATATTTTTTTTTAATTGGACATTTTTAATGTACTCCTTAATGTGATTCATTCTGACATGCTTTTCATTGTGGCATTTACATATATGCATTTTGATGTACATTATTCATATAGGTTCCCCCTTACCCTCTTGTATGCCTCCCCCTCCACCCTGCCCAACTAAGTCTTCTCTATCATTTACTAGGTACTAATTTTCTATATGTACTTGAGTCCCAGTTCTGTTTAAGACAGAAATTTTTCCTGTAGTGAACTTAACAACAACAATTTCTATGCCAGGCTTCAGAATAAGCTTCTCTAGTTCTTTGTGGATGTTTCCACATAACGCCTTTTGTGCATGTGTGCATGCACGTGTGCACGCGCACACACACACACACACACACACACTCCATCTGCACCATCAACTTCAGTTCATTAAGCAACTGCTTTATGAAGACCCCCATAAAACGGTTTGGACATGAAATGTACCCGCCAAAAGATTCATGAGTTGGGGTGGTAGGTCCCCAGCTGACGGTGCTACTTCAGGAGATTCTGGAACATTCAGGAAGTGGGACTTAGCTAGAAGGAGTAGGCCAGTGGGGACAGCCCTTGTGGGTATCTTGTCCCTGGTCCCTTCCTGTCCTCTCTGCTTCCATCTGCCATGAGGTGAAGAACTTCTTCCGCCACATGCTCCCACCACTATAGTGTCCTACCCAAGCACATGGGGCTAAACAACTGTGGATTAAACCCTATGAAACCATGAACCCAAATAAATCCTTCCTCCCTCAAGTTGTTTCTCAGTTGTTTCTTGGTGACAGTGATGAAAAGAATCTAATCCTCCCTGCATTCTAAGGAGCTCAAATAGGAAGAGCTAACATACAAGCAAGTAAGCAACACTGACTTAACAGCACCAAGCTCAGAAACACAAATA
The DNA here is from genome assembly GCA_007922755.1 of Pedetes capensis. Lineage (NCBI taxonomy): Eukaryota > Metazoa > Chordata > Mammalia > Rodentia > Pedetidae > Pedetes > Pedetes capensis. Next base: position 30,558 of record VMDO01021184.1, read on the forward strand.
TGGTACAAACTATGTGGAGCCCAGGGAAGGCTTCCTGGAGGTGGCAAAGTCTGAATTGGGTTTTGAAGAATGAATAGGCATTTCCAAATGGAAAAGGAAGGGTGTTCATTTTGAGAAGCATTTCAGAAAGAAAAACAATGATGGCCAAGGTTAGATCTGGGCAATTCCAAGGGCGAGGAAGGGCTATGCAAACAGGGTATGTGTCCCAGAGCATCACAATAAAGGCTGGTGAGGAGGAAAGGAAACAAACAAAACAAAACAAAACAAAAAAACACACCATGCACAGGAAGCTGGCCACAGCAGATATTCAAGAGGGGCCACTCACACTGGTTCTACTGAACATATAAATGCAGAAAGAAGAAATATATGTGGGTACATATACATATAGATACATATGAGCAGCATCCATTCTACCTGCCACAAACATTGCAGAGGGTAGCTGGTTCTGGAAACAATTTTAATGGCAATAGCTTTTTTTTTTTCAGTACTGGCAGTGAACCTAGGGCCTTGCACATCCTAAGCAAGCACTCCATCACCAAGCTGAATCCTGAACCCGTTTTCTATCTTTTATTTTGAGACAGTCTTGCTAAATTGCACAGGCTGCCTCTGGCCTGCAATCTTTCTGCTTCTCCGTCCCAAGACACTGGCATTAAGGTAGGTGCCACTGTGCCTGGCGTTGGTAATGGGTTCTTAAACATTCAATATTCAATTGACACTACATATTTTCTTTTTCACCTGGGAGTGCCCTCACCCAAGGCAGTGCCTATCATGGATAAACACATCAGAAGTCATTCAGAGCCTGAATGTCAGGTGAAGAATGCCTCTTCTAGGAGCTAGTGCGTGTCCAGCAGTTGTGACCTTCAGGGCTGGGCATTTAAAGAATTAAGAAGCAGGAATGCATTCTACCTTCTAGAACCTCTCAGCTGTTGGTTATGATACTATATTTTCAAAGTAATCTGCAGTAGTAAAAACCCTTTCATTGCTATTTGGAGTGACATATAATGCTTTTTAAGGGAGAAAGAAAAAGAGCACTCTCCCAAAATCAAGCCCCCAGGAGTAGTACCAGATATAATGAAGCATAGTTATTTGCACAGCCATTTGGAAATTAATCAAGAATCATCAGCTGTCACCTCAACCACTTAAGTCTTTTGCTGGGGACCTCACCCCTTCCAGCTGCTGGCTTCTCCCAGGAGCAAGGCTAACCCTAAGTCTCTCAGGCCAACTGTCTGGGAAGGAGGCAGCCTTGTGCCTCCACCTTGTGCCTCACTTACGTTCCTTGCCCAGGAGGAAGGAGTAGAAGCAGAGGTGGTTGGTGCTGAGGTAGAGCCAGCCCTGGCGGGGCACCCGGCCCTTCCAGCAGCAGCAGGAGTAGTAGGTGACCAGCTTCTCCGCCTCAGGGAAGTTGAACCTGGCCTCGAACTTCACCAGGGCTTCTCGGAACTTCTCAGGCTCCTCCTCCTGCTCTGCGAGCCTGCTGCTGGTCTCCTCAGCGATCAGAGCCTGAGGCACAGAAAGATGGAGGCCCTTATCTAGGGAGCCGGGCAGAGGGAACGCCAAGGGGGACGGCGTAGGGAGCAGGAAGGATGGGACCGTGACAGGTATCTGAGGAATCCACACTGCTCCCACAATATCCAGTCTCTTGCTCAGCCACTGACTAGTCACAAGGCTTGGGCTGAATCATTTGACTTCTAAGATTCAGTTGTCCAATCATTTTCAAATCCCTGTTCCTCCCCACAAAGATACTAGTTCAGAACTTGAATCTCCCCAAAGTCTCCTGTGTTGAAGGCTTGCTCCTCAGGGTGGCATTATCCGGAGTTGTAGAACCTGTGGGTCGTGGGGCCAGTGGGAGGGCCTTAGGTCATGGGGGCGTGGAGCCCAGTCCCTTTCTCTCTCTCTCTCTCTCTCTGTCTCTCTCTCTCTCTCTCCCTCTGTCTTTCTCTCTCTCTGTTCCCCGGCCATGCATGAGGTGAGCAGCTTTGCTTTGCCATGCACTCCTTGCTACCTTGCTGCCATGTCACAGCCCCAAAAGCAATGGGGCCAACCAATAATGAACTGGAACCCCCCAAAAAACCTTTTTCTCTTTATGTGTTGATTATCTCGGGTATTTGTTATAGTAACAGAAAGCTGACTGACCCAAGGAATAGGAGAACCAAATACTTGACTCTTACACATAATCTCAGTGTATCAACCCTGAAGAATTATCCAAATGTGAGCTAAGTGAATCTTTTAAAACCACTAATGAATGTCTTCTTTATCATGCTCAGAAATGTTAGTATAAAACAGATGTGGGACACCATAAAGTCTGACTTATTTCACTGTCACTGTGCACTCTGTAGTCTTGGAAGGGTGGACAGGATATCAGTCAAGTTACCCATAGGTCATAAGTACCTCCAAAGCACTCAGGTGTGGGGACAAAGCAGGGGACACAAAGAATATGAGTGCACATCTGTTTTGCTAATAACAACTAATGATAAGGGTCTTTCATAAACTGGGGTCATTGTAGAAGGGTCTAGAATATAAGCAGTAACCAATGTGTAAAGGTCAACAATCTGTGGTTGCAAAACTAGAATTCTCATTCCCCATCCCTGGGAGCTCAGTGCAAAGTTCCTCACTAAAAATATTTTCTCAGTATCTCCATGTGACCAGCTGTTTAGAAAACATCAGGACTCCGGGCCTCAATTTTAAAATTTATAATTCTTTTTCTTTTTATTAACTTCTATAATTTCTGTTTTATAGGTATGACTCATGACAGCCTATATTCCTAAAACAAGGCTAACTCACAAAGTGTTACCAAACCCTCATCATACATGCTGTTTTGGGAAATAAAACCTGGACGTTGATATTGAAATAATGTAATTTAAATTTTTTTAAATAAATCTGAAGGTTGGTAAAATTAAGTGATTTCCATTTCCTTTTGTTTTTCTTTCCTAAATTTTATTTGACACTATATACTATAAGGTACTAATTAAGATGATTCTAAGAATATGTTTGGTATATAATGCTTGTCTAGTTCTTCCCTTGCTCTGGAAGTGAGCCACGTAGGGGTTCTCATGATGGCTCCAGAGCAGGCAGCCTGGTTCAGGGCAGGATCCAGCAGCTCCCACGGGATCTGTGCAGCCTCCTGATTTCCGTAGACTAGTGTCTGCTTACAAGCACAGCAGAAGAATTCTTTCCAGTTTTATGGAGGAGCCAAAGATCCAGGATATGAGCAGGAAATCCCCAACTCCAAGATCCTGGGGATTCAGCCAGAGGACTGGGGAGAACAGATGCCAGGTCCAGGTCTCTGGCTCCCTCGCCCCCCAGCTGTGCCTCCTCGGGACTTGGGATTGTTTTGTTTTGTTTTGTTTTTGAGATGAATTCTCCCTATGTAACCTGGAACTCACTATCTTCCAGCCCCAGCCTCCCAAGTGCTGAGGTTACAGGTGTGCACCACTGCGCCTAGGAGGGCTTTTTTTTTTTTTTGCAGACATTTTAGTTCTAAAGTGTCCAGGATCAGAATTTGTCACCCCAAAATATTCCACTTTGGCATAAGGATTATTTTGAGCTGAAGACAACTGAGAAACAATAGAAACCAAAAGAGACTCTCTGTCCTCCCATCTGCCTAAAACCAGGACGTAATTGCATCTGTCCAGGTGTGTCCCTCCCTGTACCAGGAGTCTTAACCAGGAGACCCTCCCAGACTCAAACCAGCATGTAGACAGCGCTGTGAGGACCCCACCCAACAGTCCCTATGAAAACAGCTTTCCCCTTCCATTAGCACCCTGTGCATTTACCTGTCCTGTCTTTTTGCTGGTCCAAAAGCCTAAGCCCAGTCCCACTGCCATGCCTCTCCTCCACAAATGTGCTGTTCTTTCTTAAGGGTCAGTACCAGGCCAAGTTCTAGCCACCTTTTGAGTTACCCATGACCACATTTTTGCCACGTGGGTGTGCCCCATGTGTGTTAAAATGAACTGCTCATTTTTCTCATTAATCTGTCTTTTGTCAGTTTCACGTCGAAGGCCCCAGCCATGGAACCTAGCAATATAGGAAAGTTTTCTTTTCCTACAGAAGCATTTCTGAAACCACTGTGGCAGAAATTATTTTCTTTCTTCCCAATTAAGAGAAACATCTGCATCAAAAGCACTATGATCCATATTAGACCAAGAAAGGTAAAGAAAGGGGCGTCACTGTTGCTCATCTTCAGCACAGCTTGATAGCAGGAATGGGGCCACAGTCAGGTGGACCACAATGAGGAGCCTCAAGAGCTGGACACATCCCACACCACGGCCCAAGTCAGGCTCTGCCCAGATGACACCAATCAACACAGCTCGGGCCACCCCCTGCTTTCCACCTGATCTCACAAGTATCCCCCAGTCCTAAAGGAAAAGAACACTTTTATTTTGTTTTGCGTTTTGTTTGTTGTTGTTGTTGTTTTTGAGACAAGATCCTGCTATATAGCTCTAATTGGTCTTGAACTTGTGATCCTCCTGTCTCTGCCTCCCAAGAGCACTTCTAATCTATTCCTCTAAATTCCATTTGACACCCTTCACTAAAAGGTATAACACTTTAGGGGTCAGAAACCCAACTTTTTTGAAGAAAACAAAATCACTGGTCTGGAATGTTCTATCCTAAGGGAAGAACTTTATGGCAGGCTACTGTGTCCAAGCATTTAATGAGAGTTAAACTTGGAATGAGAAGCCATCTCCCTCTCTGGGGAGCCATCACTCCAGGCTTTAAAGCACTAATTATCCATCATGTTACTGCAATGAGACCAATTATAAAAGACTATAAACTCAACCAGGCACCCTGGTACACACTGGTAATTCCAGCCACTCTGGAGGCTGAAGCAGGAGGACCTCGAGTCAGAGGCCAATGGCAGCCATGCAACTTAGCCAGACCCTGTCTCAGAAAGTTAAAAAAAAAAAAAAAAAAGAGGGACAGCTGAGAGTGGAGCTCAGTGGTAGAATACTTGCTTAGTATGAGCAAGGCCCTGGTTTCAACTCCCAAGTACTGAAAAAGAAAAAAAAAGACTAACTCATAGGAGGCATCAGCAAACACCTTCCAAAATATTCCTCTCCTGTCTGCTCAAAACTTAATTATCTTTAATACCATTTAATTAAGATATTAAGACTAAACATTCCCTATTAGCAGGAGCAAAGTGGTAGGTCCAACAAAATTGTTACAAGATGTCAAAGTTCAAAAAAAAAAATTGGGAATAACTCATTTAAGGAATCAAATAATGTCTCACTCTACATAAACATCAATATCAACATTACAGTTTTTCTTCCAGATGAAAAAGGGTCTTCATTTCAGTAAAAGATAACAGAAACTAGGCCCAAGAAAGAAGTTTTTTGGTCACCCCCCCCCCCCATTTCAAGTACATTTTGCTGGACTTGAT